>PVKN010020817.1:0-15781 GCA_004027915.1 Capromys pilorides
TTAAGAGATCTTTTCTTACCTCTTCACTAGCTGCAATGGTGTCTTCAAGGTCTGAAAGTCTATTTTTACTTTCCTTGACATAGCTTTGCCAGCTTGTGATTGAGGTTTTAAGTTCCTATATAGCACTTTGAATCTGCTTCATACATTCTATTACTTTCCCATATTGTTCATTCAAGGATTCCACCATTTTTCTGTTCTCCTCTATTTTTTATCATTGTCTTTAGAAGCACTTAATATTTATTTTATTATAGGTATAATTTCTTTTTTTACTTCAGAAATTATTTCTGGTCTGATTTCCTCTATGCCTTTCTGCAGTTGTTGCTTTACTTCAGATGCTATTATCTCAGAGATTTCAGGTGTGTGATTTCCAATTTCTTCTGCGCTATTGTCTCCTATATTTGTTCTGTGTGGGCTCGGGGTCTGAGAGTGCATTTTGCTCCTTCTTGTCATTTTGTATAGCCCTGCCTTCTGACTTCTGGTTTAGAGTTTTGGTAGAGTTCTTTCCTTAGCACCAGATCTGAATCTACCAAGTTCAAACTCATCCAGGTGGGTGTGGATTGGGTCTGGCTGCTGAGCTCCACTTCTTCCTGCTGCAGCCCTTGGAGGTGAACCTGCTGTGCCACTCTGGCAAGATGTCCTGCTCCTGGATCAGCTGGGTGGGTCTTGTCTCTAGTCTCTCTGCAGGGAGTTCTGCAGCAGTTTTCCACACTGGGCACACTGGGCCTGGTTGCTGGGTCAAATGAGCTTCCAGAGGGCCAAGGGAGGTCTCAATCATGCTGCTGGTCAAATCTTCTGCCAATTCTTCATCTGAGAATTCCAGAACAAGTTCTCAGTCCCTGAAACTCGGCCACTCATCCCCTTGACTGCTCACCCTCCACAGTGCTCCATGGACAAGGTCTCAGCTTACCCATTTCCAGTGCCAGAGTGGGCATGCTGAGCATGTGAAGTATCCATCCCAAGTTACAATGGAAGGAAATGGGTACACGGACTGCAGTGTAGAGGGGTATCTTGATCCACACACTGCTGATGGGAAGTCTGGTTTCCTCTGTCACTTGTGTGCTATGATAGAGCTCTGGGGGTGCCATCTTCAGCAGTTGGGAGCCCCACTCCAGTTGGCTCACTGTGTCATCCCTTGTGCCTTTGATTTCAGCCTGATTCTCAGTGTCACCAAGGCAGAAAGATAGCACTCCTCGGGGCCGGGTCTTCACTCAAGAAGCAGCTGGAAGAGGAGGACTCTGATGGCAGAAGCGGGGCTTTGAGCGGGGAAGGTGCTGCCCCTTTCCACTGCTGACATCTTCCAAAGATGGCTTGACAGAGAAGTAGAATGATGTGTTCTGAGAAGCAGGAAGGGAAGGGAAGGGAGAGGGAGGGGAGCAGAATGAGCTCAGGAGAGGCATGCATGTGCATTATCTCCTCACAAGGAATACGATCTTTGTATACTGAAAACATGTCTTAATAAACATTGAAAAGCAATAGCAACAGCAACAAAAAGAAGCAATGCTTCACGTGCCCTCTGGCCATCTCTCTCTGGACAGACAGGGCAGAAAGGTAAGTCGGACTCTCACAGAGAGCATTCAAGAGAATTCAACACATTGTCTAAAAAATGACAGACTTCTTTTTGGAAACATGGATATATCTGTAAAAATATATTTGCATCTTTTGCATTCAGGATCTTCAGTTTTTCCCACCAGGATGTTTGGCACAATGCAGACAACCTCTAACTTGGCACAGGCTCACACACCGGTAGTCCTAGATACTTGGGAGGCTGTGATGGAAGGGTTGCTGAATGCAGGAGTTCAAATCCAGCTTTGGCAGTGTAGCGAGATCATCTGAAAACATACATGTATACCTAAAATCATAAAATGGGAACAACTTCTGAGCTCTGGGTAATCAGACCTGTAAAGATTTGGGTCTGACATGACCCCAATCCTCAGGTATTTGGAAAGTGATTAGATTACAGAGTGTACTTTGTAGTTGACTTGCTCTTTAGGTGGGGTGTGCTGGGAAAAGGCAGTCTCTGGAGGTGTGGCCTGGAAGGTTCACCTCCCTCCCTGGCTCTGCCCTCGCTTCTCTGCTTCCTGTCTGCCATGACCTAAGCAGGTTTCTTCCACTCAGCCCCTCCTAACATGCTGCTGGCCCTGCCAGGACTGAAGCTGCTCAAGTGTGAGCCAAAATAAATATTTCCTTCTCTAGGAGTAGGTGTTGGGTGTGTGGTCCAGGGATGAAAGTGGCTGAGACAAACACCCTCTTTTGTTGTGCTGGGCATCTGGATTGCCATAGGCATGTCCCCTAACATCTCTACCCTTTCCCTTCCCCCTCTGCAGAAAGATGAATGCACCACATAGTGAAGCTTCTTGTGTGTAAGATCCTTGAATACCTGTCCCAACATTATCAAGAAGCCATACTAAATTTGAGAAGATGTCATCCCACAAAGGGCCCCTATCCTGCTTGAAGGACCCCCGGGGCTGCAGATGGCCACAGCCATGTCCGCCTTGCTGGCCTCCTTGGCCAACGTGGTAACTCTCTCATCCTGCAAGAGAAGACATCAGGCCACAGTGGTTCTAGCCCTGTGGTTTTTCCCTGGTGCCAAGAATGGAGTGTGTAACTGATCACTCTCCCGTAAATGAAAATAGATGAAGTTTTTACAGCAACATTAATGAAAAATGAAAATAAAAAGGGTCATTAGTCAAAACGTAGGTGACATAAAATATAATAATAAGTGATTGATGAAGCAAAGGAGTCTATTTCCCAGCACCCACAGCGTGTTCTCTACTCAGCATGCATGGGGGGACCTGGTCGCCAGTCACTCGGTGTTAGCTGGATGTATTTAGGAAATTGATGATGAATTTGTCTCACTTCTGGTGGGAACTGTTTTCTGCCTTGAGTCTCCTCCCATGCTCTCAAGCTCTTCGCCCATGTGGAAAATGTTTCATGAGAGTTTCTGGTCAGAGCACTCAACTCTTTACTTCATAATAGCCCAACCTGGGGCACCAGGGGTTCTCCTCCAGGGTAGTTTCCTTCAGACGCCTCAGAGGGGCAGCAACCTACAGGTTTAGAGACAGGGACAGTCAGCCCCCCAGGGGTGCCTATCTGTCTACCATCATTCTCACAGAACCAGGGGAACATTTTCTTTTCCACTATCACAAGAAGTGACTGAAAGTGACACAGGGGTCTCAGATTCTAAACTAGGTTCCCACCTTGACAGAAATTCCTCCTCCTTCCTACTTGAGCCTGCAGGGCATCACCCCATGGCACCAAATGCAGAACAAGCCACAAAACCAAGTGCTTTGTTTTTCTTTCTTAGCAAGCGTGGATGTTTACCAAGCTTGTCCTTTGCTGAGTGTGCCTCAGGGTGCTGGAGGGGTGAGAGCCAAGGATAAAGCCGCCTCGCCTGGTCCCCTAAGGTGCTATACGAGCAGAGACTACGGCCTTGGACTTCCAACAGCCTGAGTGGAGTCTTCTGCCTTCTGCCCACAGCCCCCTCAGGCCGGTGCGATGGCCGAAGGACATAGAGCTTCCTAGCCCGGGGAAGCTGGGTTTCACGGGACCCCCTGAACCCACGGCTCCCCCTACAGCATCAGGCCCCTTCTGCATCTGCGCCCTTCCAGCAACACGTGCTCATTGCCTGGGGCTGGCACAGTGCAGCCAGGGCCGCCCAGGATGCACAGGCAGAGAAGGGCAAGGAGTGCGTCCCCTCCTGGCAGGAGCCAGGGTCTGCGCTGATCAAGGCTTGTGGCTGGGCCTGGCCTATCTCCAGGGATTGTGACATCTTCACTTTCTCTGCTTCCTTTCCTGCTGAGGCTTAGCAACATGGAGGAGCAACACTGCCCCTCACAGAGGTAAGGTTGGACCTGCTGGATTAGCTTTCTTTCTTTTTTTTTTTTCCTTTCTTTATTTTTATTTTTAATAAGAAATAACAATATGATAGTTTCAAAACACGTTAGTAGTGCATTCATAATAATTGATACATTGAATATTGTTGTCCTCATAATAGTTATACAGAGCACAGGGTGCAGACATGATAAATTTTCTAATCTATATTAGTATGGGAGGAAAAAAAGAAAAAATACATAAACATTTTTTTATCTTCTCTTTGTACAAAGAGGGAGTAGTTGTATACATAGTCCAACGTTCCATAATTGTAGGGGGTACTGGTGAAACTGGCAATGTTGGAGGCTGTTGATTTAAGCCTCTTACAGTTCATCATACTAATTTAGCTCTGTGTTCTATGCCTTGCAATTAAGCTTTTCTGCTGGGTGATCAAGGGCAAGTTAAGGCAAAACCTGTATAATAGATCATTCATCTTTTGTATCTTTCAGGGTCAAATCCCCTCAGGATTAACTTTGGAATCATGTACAGTGCTTATAGAGCTGTTACCAGTGTCAGCCATCGGGAAGAGTCATGGCCATCGCTTGATCAGTTTGCTCTCTGTGAAAGCCTAAGAGAATGTCCTCTCTCTAGGTGACTCTCCTTAGGCACACTATACTTCATTTATTCTTTTCCTCTGAGGTCCCTTAATCTCCTTGAACAGAAAATTTGGGAAACCTCTGAGTTATAGGATGCTACGGCACAGGTTCTCTTATGTCCTGAGTCCTCACTGACCTTGAAGGGATAGGGCCAAAATGTTGGTTATCCTCATAGCCCTTCTTTTTCTCCAATTTTTGGTCTGTTAACTTACATTCTCAACCCTCCAGCAGAGAAGCTTCATGATAGCTTTCCATGGGATTTCCACTCCACTAGTCTGATAGATCCTCACCCTGAGAGTACAGGGATCAGGAACTCAAATGCAGTGCTACCCCTTAAGGAGCCATGAGGAAAGGACCAGCAGTCACCATCTGCTGGAGGTGCCATGCGTCCCTGCCAGGCTCAGGAGATTCTGTATTCATTGTCCCAGCTTGGAATTTTCCTGGATGGATGAGGCCTCATCAGAGGAATGGCTTGTGCTCAGGGCTAAGCATTTGGACTGGAGTGAGGCAAGAAAGACCTTTGGAGCTATAAGGGAAACTCTAGCAGTCCATGTGAAGAACGCATTGAAACTTCATTGTTACGAGAGAAGTACCAGAAAAGTTAAGTGCTATGTTACAATGGCTTATATTCAATTTAGGAAAATTACTACTTTCCAAAAGTAATTTCTGCCTTTACCAGGCAGAATTATATTTTCATTGTAGTTTTAGAAATACATATATAGTTGTACTGCAATGTCTAAAATTCATGTTGCATACTTACAAGTGTATGCTTCTTGGTCCTAAATAGAAATCTAAGAAATCTGCTGGTAAGAGTTTACAAATTTAGTAATATGGACTTGCCCGAAGCTAGTAGACCAAGCCCACCCACTCACCCCTTTGCTTTTTTTAAGTAACCACAATGCACTGGCACTACAGAAATAGACAAGAAAGTCTAGCAGAGGGTGAGGGTGGGACCCCAGGGCCTGTCTGTCCCTGAGGGTATCTTCTAGGTTCTGAAGAGACACACAAGAGGTAAGATGACTGGATTTCCTTCATGTCACCCTTTATCATTGCCATAATTTTGTGTTAAAAAAAAAAAAAAAAACCCTCTGTGAACCTCATATCTTTATTTCGAAAATCTGAATAGAAATAGACTTTTTCCCCCTCAAAGTTAGGAACAAAATCCAGGGAGTTCACAAAGTTCTTACCTGATTTTTTGAGCTCTAATATGATTAAATAAATGGGATGGAGTAAATTAAAGTGCAGATGTAAATAATTGATAACTGGTTTAATATTCCAGCTCCTGAAATGCTGTTTATCCTTTAAAGGAGAACACATCCATTCCACCATGTAGATTGCCCCAAAGTTTGGCTGGGGCCACGTGTGTGGATGGCAGCTTCCCTCAGGCCTGATGCTGTTTGTCTGTGTCCGTTAACCCAGCTGGTCACTAGGTAAATCAAAAGAGAGCGAGGTGGACACCACCCCCACGACAGAGGAGCCTTTCAGCTTCCTGCCCGTTGCCACGCAGGGTGGTCGTGTCAAGGGTGGGTTCCTGCTGACTGATTCTTTAGCCAACCAGGAATATCCTGGCTCCCCAAGGTCCTCGTCTGTGCCCTTCGGAGTCCATGCCTGGACCCAGCAAGTGATCCTGGATGCATAGCCATGCCCCAGAGCCTGTCAGCCGTGGTCCTGTGGACAGCTTCCGAGAGCAACCTCCCCATTCTTCTTCTTCCTCTGCAAATGTGCTCGGGGCCACTCCCTCTGGAGGTCTGCACGGGGAGTCCCAACACACAGGAGCCCTGGGGAGCCTTTCAGAGCCATGCTGGGCTGTGACCCTGCCCTGTACTGAGCAGAGAGCTTGTGGCTGGGAACACCTAGCGTGCAAGCAAGGAAAGACCTAAGGCGTCTGCAGAGTTGAAGGTATAATAAATACTAGCCAAGTACAAGTTTGAGCCCAGCTAGGATCACCCAGGTGTTAGGAGGCCTCTCTCAAAAAAGGGGATTGATGGGTTGTAGCTCAGCGCAAAGGCTAAGGATTCAATCCCTAGTACCCTGGCTGTCTTATGAGACTGCTGACATTTTCCTGCCTACAAAGACACCAGTTCAGTTCCTGCTGTATTCCCTACCCTGGGCACCAGGGGCTATTGGGATGGCTGCTGCCTTTTTTTTTTTTTTTTCTTTGTGGTTTCAACTCAAAGGCAGCTTGGGTGTGGGCTAAAAGCGTTCCCCTCTGTCCGCCATCCACCATCCCTGGGGCGTGCTCTTCCCTTTAATGAAAATCTGAGGCCGAAGTAGGAAAATTGAGGCAAAACCACGGGAGGAATCTTACAGAAAGAAAGGAGGTCTGTGATAGGGAAGCGAGTTTTACAGTTTGTTTTTCGAGCATTTCCGGTTTACCAGGGACTCAACTGGGGTCAACACTGTGTCTGTAACCACAGGCAAGCATAAGCTACCGCATCAGCCAGAAAGGCCGGCACGACAGTGGCGCTTCTTGCTGGGCATCGTCAACGCCGGATGTGTTCTGCTGCACACAGTGGGATCCTCGGGCATGACGCGCTCCGGGGTTTGAGCAGCCCCACCTGCCTTCCTCCCTCCGAGGTGCCCTGGCCTCAGGCAGTTAAGGGGGCCACTCACACACAACCGCTTGCTCCTCCCAACAGCGGGCTTTTGCTTGGCAGCCCACGTGCTGGGTCCGTCAGCCGTGGGGCTGCTTCTGCTCCTAGACGCTCTTCTTGTGTCCTTAGAGTCCACGGGGTGGTGTCCCTCCCTCCCAAGCACCCTGCTTTCTATGCCCTCTGGTCTGGTGACGATGACCCTCGCAGGACCCAGTGGCCAGGGGGGATGCGGGACTTCAGGGCGGGTGTCACTAACTCCCTGTCAGTGGCTGCCAAGCTGGGGGTCCTCCCCTCCCCCCTTCCCACCAACTAAGTCTGCTATCGATATTCAGCCGAAACCACCCAGGGTGGCACGAGAGCCCCCCTCAGCTGAGGGGCTCTGGGGACGCCCCCACCCCGGCCGTGTCCATCACATGTGCTGATGGGCATGAATGGGGGGTCCTGCCTGCTTGCACCTGTCAGCGCGCTGACGGGCAGGGAAAGGTGGGGTGGCTCCCCCACCCTGTCAAGCCGCTGACAGGCGAGTGTGAGTGGGCGAGGCCCCTGGCCTCTCCTGGTCAGATGAGGGAGCCTGTGCTGGGGGCGGGTGGGGGTTCCGCTTGCCTGGCAGACTGAGGAGCCGGATGCGTCGGAGGCAGAAGCGTCCACGTAGACGAGAGTGAAAGACAGGACCGGTGCGGTGTGCATTCGTGTGTGCGCGGGAGGCGCGTTTAAACGTGAAAGCGTGGCCCTGCACCCACGCCTGGCCCATTCCCTCGGGCAAGGCCCTGTGTGCTAGGCTGACAGCTAGGGCCCTGCGTCTAAGAGAGGGTGCTATAAACGAGACGCCCAAACTTCACGCTCAGCGACAAAGGCGGTTGCGGATGGTGTGATGCGGTAGAGCTTCAAATTTACAAGATCCGGGAACACGTTCTCCATATTTATAACGCACACTGCTCCCCTCACGAGTTAACTCTTAGAAGAGAGCGCGGCTCCTGAGTGTTTCCCTCGATGGGGGTCACATTTCTTTCTTGTATTGGAACACTTCAACCTTGAGTAATCTGAGGCTACAGATTTGTCCGGGATGAGAAGTGATGTGTGCGTTCTCAGGGACAGGGCTCTGTGCAGGGCGCTGGGTCAGCTCAGCTCCCCATGGCCTGCAGGAAAGCTCACAAGATATTTTTAGGGGAACAGAATAATCTTGCTTCCTAGGGGCTCAAGATAGTGTCCCCTTTGGAGGAGGCAAACGGGCTTTCCCTCCAGTCCCATTTCTTTCTTTGAAATCAGCACAAAGCCTACTGCCCAGCTTGGGGATCTATGTGTCACCCAGTTAAGAATTCCCCACAGAATACTGCTTGGGATGAGACTCCTTATTGTCAGGACGATTCCTTTGCATGAGAAATAACTTTCCAAGATGTATTGCTAGCTTTAAAATGTACCGATTACATCATTCGAGAAAGAAGCCAATAAAAATGAACAAGAAGATCCTGTAATCTCAGAAGTGAAAAAAAAATCTAAGCCAGCCACTTCAAGACAAAATGAACCTGTTATGCAGTAGAGCATTTCCTCCTGTCCAAGGAGGACACTGATCACAGCAGAAGGACCCATGGTCGAGACTGATGGGTAAGACACACAGTTTCCTAACCACAAGATCCAATTTCCGTACCTTCATTCAACAGGAGTACAGCACCCGAGGCAGCTTCGGGAGCCCAGGGAGCTCACGGCTACACAGCTTCTTGCGTGTAGTTTTCACCTGGCTTTTCCTAGCCATGTAGATGCTGTTTTTACCCACCATGTGCTGCCTATGGGTCCGCTGGGTGTGGCCATGGTGACCCAGAGCACCACTGTGACCCTTCACCATGGACCTGGATATGGACACTTGGCATAAATAAAAAACCTCAGCACCAAGCCAGGAAAGAAGAGGCCTCACACAGGCTCAGTTTCCTCTACTCAAAGGAAGCTACTCACTCGGGCGACAGCCACACACTGGTGGCCATGCACCCTTCCTGCTCCAAGCTCTGGCCTTCCATCTACCCACCAGGTTGGCCTTGCTTCAAGAGTAGACTACTACGGGACAAGAACAAAGCGTAAGGTACACACAAAGCCCCCACAAAACTGAAGTATTCTCTGAGCTTCCAGACCGTGTTTGTTTTATGTTGCTTCCTGGCCATTTTGTGTTCAGAGCAGACTACCCAGCTTGGGAAGCTACGTTTAAAAAGAAAAAAAAAAAAAAAAAAAAAAACACATCCTGGGAAGAACTGCAAATGGCCCCAGCTCAGGGAAACACTCTGAATCACTGTTGGAGATTGTGGGAATCCTTAGGCTGGGAAAAAGTACACTTCGACAGATATCGAAGTGTTGCTGATAGAAGAATGGTTAGATTATAGTTTGGGTAACTTTGGAGAATTACAGGAAGATCAACATTCAAGTGAAAATGATACTAAATAAGGCAAGGCTAAATCTTAGCAATAGTTTCTTCAGCAGAGCTTTCCAGTGAGCAGCACTCAGGAAGGGTATGGAAGAGCCTCTCTCAGGAACGGGGAAGTCCTTCCCTGCTGCTGGAGTTGGAAGTAAGACAACTGAGCCCCCAAGGCTGTTTGATTCAATCACAAAACTATTTAGAGCACTCTGGGCAGGATGCAGTCAGAAAGTCCCCGTTCAGCTCCATCACGGGAGCTTTTTCCGATTTAACATGATGAAGGTTTGTTTGAAAGCATAATAGGATAGATTTATCAAGTTTTCACATATTTAGTCACAAGTTGATTGCTTATTCAGTCTTGCTGGTTATACGCCACCTTGAAGACAACCAGCTAATCCAAAAGGAAAATGGAATGAGATTTAAAACGGTGAATTTTGACTGCCTGATAAATAGATATGCCCCAAAGATTCAATAATTCATCACTTGGAGTTATTTATCTCTCTCAAAAGGTTTTTGAAATCATTCTTTACTGTTTCGCTTGATTAATTCTTTGATCTCTATGACGAAGATCACTTTATCCACGGCCACTGTGAGGGCTGAGTTATTGAAGGCAGGGCGAGGTGGGTGCGCGTGTGGTAAAGCCACAAGGAGTCCTGGTGAGCAGGCTGGAAATGACAGGTTTCGTATTAATCTTGATTTGGAGCGCTGCAGTTGCTATGCATTTGAAGCTCTGTGGCTGATTTGCTAGCTGGACAGAGGCTCAGATCAGGGACCTCCTTGTGTTTGTTTGGGTTGAAGGGTCACCGGCCTTTCTATATGCTTAGAAAACAGCAGTGATGGCCAAAGTTGCCTGATAGTCCTGAAATTGATACAGGGACCTCCAAATGATATAGGGGAAAAATGATCCCCCAACCTAGAAGGTGCCTGGGACGGGTTTGTGTTCTCTAAAACCAAAGAATGGATTTTAGGAACAAATGGAGGTTAGGAGCAGAATGTATTTATAGGGGGAAAGAAAGTTCCTATCTGAGAGAGGGACAGGAGGGGGGCCCCCAAGTGGGTGGTTCCTGGGAAGCTGTCTCTCCTAGAGACTTTTATAGAGTCAAACCATGCAGTGAGGCAGGTCTCAGGTGATAGAGAACATGGGAACTCGATCTAAGGTGGTGGAGAATATGGGAACTCGCTTAGGTGGGCGTAAGGTGAGACAAAACTATGACAAACCAATGAGATTTCAAGCACCTTTGCACAGGTAAAATCAATTACGTCAGAATCAAATGGGGAAGCACGTCAGGTAGCAAGGGAGCATGAATATGGAAGAGGACTTCTTCCTGTTGGGGGCTGGGTTAGTCACTCATGTAGGCTCTTTCAAGGCGACTGATACTTATTTAGAATATCAATCTCTGGTGCCCATTCTTAGGGAAATATGAGACTACATTAAATTTCCTCTTTTGTCTTGAAGTCTGCCCACAGCGGGGAGTATCTGTCTCTTTCAGAGCTGCAAAGTCACCTTGTCTTCCATGTTGTTTCCTCGAGGGCCTGGCGCTGTCTGACTGCCTATAGTATTTCTATCTAATTTAGCTGCCTATAACAAAATGAAGCTCTGGAATTATGTGTATTGCCAGTGACTCACTGAGTAGAGACAGCTACTCATCCTCTATTGAGCACAAGTGTTTATAACGCTGTTATGGTTTATGTCTAGTTGTCCCCCCAAAGCCTCATGCAATCATGGGGCGGGGACTTCTAGAGTTTGAGACCTGACTCATGATCCACTGGGATCATGTGTTTTAGTATTAATGGGACTATGGGTCTGAGTCCTTCTGGGATTATGGGTGTGGCCTAAGGCGGATAGGCTGAGGCAGAGAGCCTGCATGTGACATAAAGAGAGACAGATTAACACTGTTGCTCTGTTGCTCTCTGCTCCTGTGGTTGTTCAGTTGCCTCTGTCACCATATTGTTCCTGTTCCTCTGCCATGAACTGCTACCCTCTGCCATATGCCAGTCTGCCTTGGATCCAGCCAAGTACAGACTGAAACCTCCAGTAACTGTGAGCTAAATAAACCTTTCCTTCCTTCATTGTGGGTGTCGGGTATTTGTCCCAGCAATGAGAGAAAAGTAACTAAGAGGAACACGTAGCAGCCCTTCAAGACTTTAGGGACTCTACGTTGAGCAATGGCAGCCAGACCCAGGACTCACACCACTGGGCCCCACTGACCAGAGGCTCCAGACTACTTGGAGAGCCTAGGAGGAGCGGTGGTGACCAGAGGCGAGGGAGGAGGACCAGAGCCACGCAATGAGCTGATTGCAGGGATGTGCTCTACAATCCTATGCCATCAATGGGAATGCTGTATCATATAATTAAACATTTAAGAGGGTATATCCAATGTGACATGCTTTTACCATAATAAAACAAAGAGTCTCTGTATAGCTTTAGGAACTGAATTAAATGCATGATTTTGGGAGTTCTGTTGAGCAGCCTATGGGAGATTATAGAAGTTATCCCCCATGTTTGTTTTTGGAGTTCTTCAGACATTCTGAATCAGGGTTCAAAAAGATGGGTGGGAGGTGACCATCCAAGCCAAGCTATAGAGGTCAACCTGAAGAAGGAAAAGCAAGAATCATAAATCAGTTTCCAACAAACTCTCTGCTCTCTGTCATGCATACAATGGACTGCCCAGACATTTCCACGTGGAAGAAGCAGCCTTCAACAAACAGAGCGATTGGGTACGATTCACACCTTAGTGTTTGAATTGGTGGTCCCTTGACACCTGCCGCTGCTGTGCAGTTGTGTTTGTTTCAGCCTTGATGTGTAGATCCTGGTTCTGGAAGAAGGAGACTTATCCTGGAGATTTTTCCAGAACAGAAGAAGGAACCAGGTGAGTGGACCACACTGGCTTGCATCCTCTCTGAGAGGGAAAGAAGCCATGCAGTGTGCCTGAGGTCACGAACTGTGCAAGCAGGAGCTTTGTTTCTCCAGCCAGCTGTCCTCCACCTCTTCTCCTTCCTTCCCACTGTCTCTTCCTTTCTCCCACTAAATCCTTATGGCTAGAAAAACTCCACATGTAACAGAGAGACCGCTGCTCTTTTTGTGACAGCCCTTGCCAAGTTCCTGTGCGTCATTTTTCTGGGGGAAAAGGATGAGGCAGGTGAGGGCGTCTCCATGGTGAACCACGGTGAGCTTGCCTGAGGAAAGTTCCAGGGTCTCCTCAGGCCTGCTGGACCTTTGCTGTGCCAACAGGCTTCCCTGGTCTCTCAGGATAGACACCGCACTGGGACTTCTGAACTTATCTGCCCATGAAATTTATTTTTCATGGGATACCTATTAATATCTCTAGGCACAGCATGGGAAGCTCTGGCTGACTTTATTAATTTGCTTACCAAACCCTTTCTCCATGGATAAGGAACCGACAAACATGATCTTGAATTGGGTCTGAATTCGTAACAGATTCCAAATCGGTGATGGCAGAGTGGTGACATTTTACCCTTGCAACGTTTTGCTTCCAGAATGTGAACTAAGTGACTGCTAGGACACTGGATGTCCAGAGCTCACCTGCTGTGGGGAATTTGGGAGAAAAAATTCAGCAACTTCAGAAGCAGGAGCAGCTCCAAAATCCATGTGCCCTCCCTGATGCCACAGCTCAACTTCGAGATTCTGTTAATTACAATCCTGGGGAACTTTACAGAAACAAAAGCAAAACAAGAACAGAACCCAGTCCAGCACACCACCCTGAACAGGTCTTCAACCTAGACATGCTCAGCTCCTGTTACAGTGTGTGCTGGCTAATACAGAACCACCTGCCCACAGGGGTCCCAGTTTCCTAGATCTCACTTTGGGGAGCCCCAGCCACAGGTGTCAGGGAAGATGCCCCAGACAGTGCCTCAATTCTGGGATGCTGCCTTCCTTTGCTTCCTAGTGATTTATGTCTTGGAAAATGAATACAGCTGGGACCGGGCTTGCCGGTCTCCCCTCACAGCGAGCTGCTGTAGCTGCCCACTACCCTTGTGTCTGCCCATTCCTGCTCCTAAGCTAGGGCTGGTCGAGTTCCCCGCTGAACGGGTCCCTTACACTCACTGCAGGACTGACAAGGCACTCGCTCTGAGGGAGCGGGTGTGCCAGGTGGCTGTTCCACTTAACAGTGTTCATAAATCTCACCTTGCTGCACTGCAGCAAATTCAGACTGCTGGATCTGTGACAGCACTGTCACGGATCTGTCCTCACCTCATGGGCTTACTCAGACTTCGACAGTCGCTAGGAAAACAGAAAACTGCCTATAATTTTGTACCATGTTAAAATTTCCTAGAGATGATCTCAGAAGTAACTTCATAAGACCCCACTAAGCATAATGGTATCGTGCTCTAAAATGTTTTTCTCGAGGACTGCAAAAGGCAGACAAGCAAGCACTGTCACAGAGGCCCACAGCTTTGTTTTACAAAGGGCCAGCCTCGCCAAACTTTTAGGCCATTAGAACCACTTCAGTATCCATATGCTTGGCCCATGGAAAGCTTAAGCTCAGTGAATACCACTAACATTGCCATCTGCAGTAAAGTTATCTTTATGACATCAATTATTGTTGCTATCATTGCCATCATTATCATTAAAGCTAATGCAACTCAGGAATTTCAAATATTTTCATGGAGATGTTGTTTAATTAATAATCTAATTACAATAGACACAAGCAGCTTTCCTTTATTGATTTTTGCAAGACAAAACAATGCAAAATAGTAATTTCCATTCATTTATTTATGTCCCCGAAAAAATTTCTAATCTTTGAGAAAATCATTTTTATAAACAGAGCTTTAGCTCATGCATAAAGCAGCTTTGAACTGCTGCCTCTCAGGTATGCTGGGCTGCGGATTTTAGCGAGGAAGGACCTGAGGCTCAGAGAGGTGACAGCTGTCTGGGAACAACCGGAATGCCAAGTGTCACTGAGACTGCCTGCCACAAGGGCTCCTGCTGAGGATCCTCACACACGTGGAGGGTGCTCTGCGTGCTCCAGGGCAGGGTTGCCTTGGAGCCAATGTTTCAGAATCTCAAAGAGTGCTGCTGCTGGACCTTCCTCAGCCCCACCAGCGACCTCTATAGTTAGAACCGCGCCTGCAAAGCTGAGGAGATGCTGCTGTCGGCAGTGAAGCTGCCCTGGCTACTGAGACAGACACATTTGGTCAGTTTTATGTGGCAGTCACTAGGGGACACAGCCACACACAGAGATTAGCATGCAGAACCGTGTGGCCAGTAATCCTGCATGCAGGTCCTGCCAAGCTCCCCATCCACAGAGCCCCATCTGCAAACGCAAGCAAGTGTGGGTTGAAAATACGTGAGAGCGGTGAATCTGTGCTGAACACACATGGCCTTTTCTCTTGTACTCGCCAGGATGCTGCTTCTTCCTGCACCTTTCCTGCACCAGGATAACATTTACATAGCGTTTATACTCTATTAGATATTTTAAGCAACCTGGGGGTGGTTTAAAATATGCAGAAGGATGTGCATGGGTTATAAGCAGATTCTGCACATTTCTGATGCAGGACCAGCATGCTATAGCATTAGTTGGGGGGGGCCCATCCCTCTGCACCCTGAGGGATGACTGGACCAGTTTGCAGAGTTGCAGGGCTGAGCCTGGCATCTGTCCCAACACCCATCACAATATCAGTGCCCGCCCATGCCACAACCCTCCTGGGGCATTTTGTTAGACCTCTGTCCTGCTGGGTCTACTAAGACCTACCTGAAGTTCCAGAGCGTCTGGGTGGCTGCAGACCAGCCTCTCTGTGAGGTCACCTGACTTGTGTTTCTAAAATGGCAGAAAGACCACTTGGCTCATTGCCCGTCTGTCAGTGGCTTTCCTACTGCGTCCTCTTGACCAATTTAAGAGCAGTGCGTGTTCCTTTGCTTGCACGAAGGTTGGGCACAACGGTGCTTCTTCAAAGGCATGTCCAGTCTCCTCTGTTGGCCAAGGTTTGTTCCAGGGGTTCTTGCTGTTGGCTACTTGTGCGAATCACAGCCACCCTGGACTGTCCAGGAGCTCACACACACTGGGAAGCACACACCAAGGGGCTCCTTTGGTTGTCACTTTATTTTGCAGAAGAAAATTACCAACCCAGATCTATCACACTGAGAGTGAGTGCTGTCACATCCCGTGGCACAGAGGACACATCCCCTAGCCTGCTCTTGGTGACACTCCCAAGATATTCTGTGTGTAGCTAGCTGAGCTCAGTCTACTCACCACCCTGCTCACAGGTGTTCCACTAATCCTGCTGCTTTCATTTTTATTTTTTTCATGTATGCATTTGCTACAGTGTCTCACTGTGAAGCTCAGACTCATAGTAATCCTCCT
>PVKN010020818.1:0-15804 GCA_004027915.1 Capromys pilorides
CAGGTGGGCTTGTGCAGGGAGATTAAAGAAAGTTTCAGAGATCCTTACCTGGTAGGTGTGCTGGTCAAACCAAACAGGGGGTGGGCTACAGGCGTGGCATGGGACAGGCGCAAAGAGCGCCCCGGACCAGTGTCAGCTGTGGATGAGTTCCAGGCGCGGCGGCGCGGGGGGAGCCCGGCGTCCGCCACGGGCGAGAAGAAGTTCCGGTCAGGCGCGGCGGCGCGGGGGGGGCAGACCCGGCGTGCACCGCTCGGCGAGAAGAAGTCCCGGTCAGGCACGGCGGGGCAGACCCGGTGTGCGCCGCTCGGCGAGAAGACGTTCTGGTCAGGCGCGGCAGCGTGGCGGGGCAGACCCGGCGTGCACTGCTCAGCAAGAAGAAGTTCCAGTCAGGCGCGGCGGCGCGGCGGGGCAGCCGATTTTTTTTTTTAAACCTCCATGTAAGCTCCTTTTCCCGCCTCTGTTGAGTGTCACACAACACTCTAGTGAGCAGCGTGACCACGTGTACTGTCTTCCACCCAACCCTGGCGTGCTGCAGCTGCTTCACTGGGTGACCATTAGACACTAGAGGTCTCAGTGTTTTCCAGGCTGGTCTTGTTGCCTCGCCTTCTTTCTGCTCTTTTTCTTGGGGTTGCACATCCTTCATCCTTTCTGCACAGGTTGTGCTTTGCAGCCCTTGTTGCCTTGGGATGTGTTGAGTGCTCTCCTGATTCTCCTCCCACTCTGCCAGTGGATCCTCAATGATTACTCTCGACGATGTGCAGCTCTTTTTCTACCTCAGTATCTCTCTCCATGAGCGTGCATGTGCCATTTTTTCTTTTCCTGACAGGAAATCCTTCAGTTTTCCTTCCCTGAGCGGAGTAGAAGGGAAGGAAGGTGAGAGAGAGTGCGAGCAGCATGGGTGGTCAAGGCCGAGTCGCTGGCCTCTCGAGGGCTTCATCTCGGCCTTGGCATGCTCTGTGGCCACCAAGGCCCATGGAGGAAGCATTTCAGGTGCCTTTGCAGAAATTTCTCTGCAATCTCAACAAAGCCCAGCTCTGCACTTAGGAAAACCTGTTTACTTTTAGAATTTACTACAAGTGCGAGCATCAAAAGGTGCATCTGTTTCCTAATTGGCTCTGAGGGACATGTTTGATGACATAATCTGGAAAGGAGCTGGCAGTGGTGAGTTCCAGAGATGGCCTTGGCAGAAACGGTGAGATGGAGAAAGACACGAGCAGCGCTCCTTTGCTCAAGGGTGGAGTTCACTTCCATGGGCTGAAGATGTACAAAGATGTAGCCTGGATTCCCAGATTCAGTGCATCTTTCTATCCATGACAGTTGGCAGTGTGAGTCACAGAGGAAGTTAAGAAAAGGAAAACATGAGCAAACGCCACTGGGATAGAATCGTAGTCTCCAGGCTGGAAAAAACTTTGGAGGAATCTGCTCTCAACTACTGTGTTGTAGTTGGGAAACACAGCCTGCCCAGACTCCAGGCTGATTACACACGCCAGGTTCCTCAAGCTCTCCATCATATTCCCTGCCTCCCCTCTGAGCAAATTGACCTCATCTGCTATTTCAGGTAGGGGAGAAAATGGGGCTCTCAGAAAACACTTTCCTCAACTTTCTCAGTCTAATCCCACAAGTAAACTGGTTTCTGTCCACATGTTCACCCTGTCTGTTCCACAGGGCCAGGTGGACCTGCTGACAACTCCATGACAACTTCCTCTTCTCCCCCTGATGTCCCGAGTCCCGCCACCTTTTACCTGCACAGTTACAGCTGCCTGACCTCTCCCTCCAGTCTTCATCAAGATTTTGCTCAAGCTAGATTAGTCTCTCTCTCTGTCTCTGTCTGTCTCTCTCTGTCTCTCTCTGTCTGTCTGCTATAGGATCTCACTACTACTGATCCTCCTGTCTCAGCCTCTCCAACACTGGGATTACAGAAATGCTCTACTGCACCTGGTCTCAGTGGCAGGCTCGGCATGCCCAGGAGTAGGGCCAGTGTGGCATATCATTCCGGGAACAAACCCTGGTCCCTGCGCTTGCCTAAGCAGGTGCTTAGGCCACTGAGCTATCTCGCTGGCCCTTAGCTTGCATTTCCGATAAAGTCTCTTGTGTTCACAAATTTGAAAATCCCCCAGCGGTCCCCACTGCCCCTGGGAGAGCGGTCAGCCCCTTCCTCATGCTCGCACAGCCATGCATCTCTCCCGGATGCACCCTGACAGCTCTTGGGTGCCTCCCTGCTGGGGTCTCACCTCGGCTGACTCCCTGTTGTCTGTTTGGGGTGGAGCTGAGGGTGTGCTAGGATAGCTGGAGGCAGCCCTGCCTTGACTTGCAGGCTGATGAGTAAATCTCCAGGATTCTTGTGATTGGGTTGTTAAACATAGCTGTTCTTAAAACTCAAGTTTTATAAACTCAGTCAAAAGTGACATTAAGAACAGGTCATATGTGGTCAGAAGCCATCCTTTCCGAACTGCTTAAGCACATTTCACTGTTACATGGAGTGACTCTTCAGGGTGCATGTATGATAAAATAAATAGTATGCTGGCACAGCCTGCCTCGTCCTAACTCTGCACTTGGCCATGTTTCAGGGGAATCTTGAGATTCACTGTGGTGGGGTATGTTTCCAACACAGAAAATGGAAATGGGAACATCTGTTCCTTCACTTGCCTGAGTACACGTACACACACACACACACACACATTAGATAGTTGCACCATTAGGCAGGACTCAGGCCTTGACATAATTTCTCTCTTTGTGGTTCTGAAGATTTAACCCTGGGTCTTCACACTGAGTTACACCCCAGCATCCTTCTTTTCCTTTTTCCTCTTAATTTGGGGCCAATCTTGCTAAGTCATGGTGACTTGCTCACTCGTCAGTCTGGACTCCAGCTTGCAGCCTGCCTGCCTGCCTCCACCTCCCAGAATGCAGGGGCCATGGGCATGAGTGACCATGTCTGACTTGATGGGAGGCTTTAAGTCTCCCACAGGTGGTTTCACTGTTCAGTCAGAGTGGCAGAGGGCACAGCCAGGCCCTGCCTTCCCTCGGCCTGTCAGCCTTGTCTCTTGAAAGCCTTAGCTATCCTGGTTTCCTTTAGTCCAGCCACCTGGAGGGGCCCAGATACGTCATACTGCTTCATGTCTCTGTGGTTTTAGTCCTTGACACACTGACTTTTCTCCTGGGCCAGCCACTGCTTCTTGGCTGCCGGGCAGGCCCCTGCTGGTCCTGCACGTCTGTGTCCTGTCCGGCCTGGGTTCTCTCGGCTGCCTTCCCCACCATCACTGCACAATGCACATGAACATCAAAGCACCCCAATTATATTTAGTTTCATTAGTCAGTTGTTCCTCCATAAAGCTGGAGAGAAAATAAAAAGCAGAAGCAGAGAACACAATGGCTGGATTTGGCCCTGTGATGAGGGAGGTGTGAAGACACTGGGGAGGTGGGGAGAGTGGATGACTTCACAGTTCAGCTAGGCTGGTGGAGTTGGCCATGTCTGTGACACCCAGCTGCACTCATCAAGGGAACAGTTCAGTCTTCAGGTCTACAAGTCGGAGGAGAGGTGTGCAATAGGAATATGGACTGGAGGTCATCATTTTGTGGTGGATGCTAACTGAAGAAACTGTAGGGGCAACAGCATCCATGCCTTGTGTGTAAGGAGCTAAGGACTTGTTAGCACAGAGCGTTCAGTAAGTGACCACACTGGGAAGAGCTAGCAATGGAAAGAGGACAAGGTGTGAAGAGACATAGAGGATAATCCAAGAGCACACAGAGCCATGGAAGCGGGGGAGGGCAGTGTGCAAGGAGACAGTGGTAGACGGGGACAGTTAGGACAAGGAAACCCAGTAGGCCCAGGTGAATAGGGCCAGATACTAATGGAGGCGTGAGGTAGAGGGCAGGGAGTGGGAGAAGGACCATGGCAACAAGGGTCTGAATTCCTTTAAGACTCTGGCCTGGGAAGGAGAGGCTTGAGGAAGAGAGCAGTTGGAGAACTGAAGGCTGTTCTATTTTCGCTGGCTGTTTCTGTGTAGGAGAGGCAAGCTGGCTACACTGGAGTGCAGGAAGAATATCACCTCTCCTCTGAATGCAGGACAATGACCTTGCAAAGAGATCAATGCCATATGTCACTTTATAGCCCCATCCAGCCTGCCAGACATCAGGGCTGTCAGAGACATCTCCTGGCTCAGCCCCATTTCATTGCTAACTGCTTCTGCAGTTGTCCATTGCTTCCTAATTGCCCATGTCTTAGGCCTTCATTTTTCTTTTCCTTGACAGACTTTGAAAACTAAGGCTCCCGTCGCGAGACTTTCAGAGCCTCCATCATTCCTCCTCTCTCTCTCTCTTCCAGTACCGGGTCACTGGAGCTCTCCCTTTCTCTGCTTGCAAGTTCCAGCTGGTTAGAATATACTTGTGTAGCCCCTTTCTCCCTTCTCATTTATCGGAGTTTACAGAAAACTACCTGCGGCGCCTCCTGTTCTCAGGCCGAGGAAATTAAAGTGGCTGAATTCTTTTATTACAGCTTCTCTCAAGAATGTTCTAGGAATCATAGACTTCTGGAAGCCTGTTACTGGAGAGAGGAGGTGAGGTCATCTGACCCATTTCCTTACTGCTAGGCAGTTTGATTTTAACCACCTTTTATAAACACATCTTTTTCTTTACGATTTCCTCAGAAGTGACCCCCCGGCCCCATCCCATTTAGTCAGGGATGCTAGCAAGAGTGGAAGAAGGCCCTCACCAAGTTGCACAAAGGGCAGACGAGGTAAATAGGTCTTTCCTGGGCTACCTAGGGGATTCAGTCGCCCTCCATTGGATCAGTGAGATAAACAGACACTAAGATAAACTTTTCGATGCTGTGTAACCTTCAGGGCTGGCCACTGAACCTGGACCCAGACATGATGATTTCTCAGAAGTGTACCACCCAATGGACACCCCAAAGGAGCTGGCAGGATATCACTATAGGTGATATGCATTGTTCTATCAACAGGAGCCAGAGATAGATAAGATACAAACCTTGCCTTAAAATTCCATTGGAGGGTTAGCTTGGCGATCTAAGGACCTGCCTAGCAAGTGCAAGGACCTGGGTTCGATCCCCAGTGCTGCATATTGTGACAGCCCCAGAACTCTAGGCACTCTGTGCCAGCCCTGAAACCACGTGTGGTGGCACCTGCCTATAATCCTAGCACTGAGACAGGAGAATCACTATGAATCCAAGCTGCACAATAAGACTCTGTCTCAAATAAATAATTTTTTTAAAAAATCTGTGGGGAAAGATAGACTCAAAAAACATTTGCCATAATTCTGTTTAAGTTTTTCTTCAGTGTTGATCGGTAAAGGTTTTAAGAAGAGTGCTTTGGGACTGAAGCAGAAGTCATTAGGTTGAAAGGTTTCATGAATCACAGGTGACACAGGAATTAGACTTTGAAGGACGTGATGGTTGGGAAGTGAACCCAAAAGGCCTGTGTTTTGGCAACGTGCTTCCAGCCTTTGGAATGACTGGGGAGTGTGTGTGTGTGGGGGGGGGTCTTTGGGAGGTGTAGCCAAGTGGGAGGAAGTTAGGCTACTGGGGAGCTCCCTTCAAGAAGAAGGATCCTCAGTCCTTCTTGTCTGTCGCTTTGCTCCCCGGTTGCCTGGCTTCCAGAAGATAAACTGGCCTCCTCTGCCAAGCACTCCTACCACAACGCATTCAGTAGCCAAGCAACAGAGCCGAGGGACCATGGTCTGAACTTCCAGAACCAAGAGCTAAACTAAACCTTTCTTTCTTTTAAGTTCACTTACCTCAGGTATTTATCACAGTGATGGAAAGCTGACTAACAGGAATGATGAGCATTGGAGGACTAGAATGTGAGGCAAAGGGATAGCATGAGCAGAGAACAGAATGAGTGAGAGACAGAAGTGATGCATGCTTAACGACACTGCAGGTCACCAAGAAGAGACCTTTGGGACTTAGCCAGCTGGTCCTTTGAGATTCTTTAAAACATTGGCTTTCATAAGCTCAATTGGGCAGGATCCATGATTACAGTGGAGTATTAAGGTGGAAAGTGAAAGTGAGTGTTTTTTAAATGAGATAAAAGGAAAGGTTTGAAAATTGAGAATTTGTAAGGCTTAGGAAGTCTTAAGAAAGACCCTATAGGAAAGCTTTTAAAGAATTCCGTGGACTTGAGGAGATAGCTTAGTAGAATAAGTGCTTGTTTGGTAAGCACAGGGTCCTGAGTTCAATCCCCAGTACTGAAAAAAAAAAAAAATCCCTCTCTTGGGTGTCAGTATAAAGGACAATTCATTCGTTTCTCTCTAGACCTGTACAGTCCAATAAATTAACCACTGGCCAGATGTAGCTATTTACACTTAATTTATTAAATGAAATGAAATTGAAAATTCAGCCCCTCAGTTCTACTTCTTCCACATGGAATCTCAAGAACTGTATGGCCAGTGGCCTCCACATTGGACAGCACAGGCCTCGGGCATGGGCCTCACCTCAGAGAGCTCCCTCCAACAACAAGCCACTGCACATCGTCTTCCTCAGTTTTGCAGCTTAGAGCTTCAGCCCAGGGCTGGGATGCATGCTTGTTAATAGCAGAACTCTGGGAGGCTGAGGGAGGAGGGTCATAAGTTCAAGCCCAGACTGCGCAATTTAGCAAGACGCTACCTTACAAATTTTTTTAATTTATAAAAAAGGGACGGTAATGTGGCTCAGTGCCATGGCCCTGGATTCAACCCCAGGACTGGGGAAAAAAGAAAAAAGCCAGGTTCTATGGTTCCCAAATCTAATTTTAAGGAGAAGAAATCCAGACGGTGTTTTTATCAGATAAACTAAAGAACTCTGATAATTTTAAAGTCAGCATTTCCCCAGATGCTCACCTGTGATGAACTGCTGCTTGAAGTTAAGCAGAGAGAAACATAGACCTGTGGATTGTTTCTGATGAGCGTCTATTTACAGTCTTTTCATCTGAACTATTTTCATCTGATAATTAGCCTTTGTGCATCCACAGTAACTTAATTTTTCTATTTTTTTTTTTAACTTATGTGCTCATTAGGAAAGGTTGGCACGTAGCCTCCTCCTTCCAGGAAGCCGCAGGAGCCCTGCTAGCTTTCCACCTGTCTGGACACCATAAGCAGACCTCGTCAGCCGCAGGGAAGGAAAGCATCCAATCTGCCAGCTCCTTGGGGGTGTCCATTGGGTGGTGTGGTTCTGAGAAATCATCATGTCTGGGCCCAGGCCTGGAGCCTCATTTTTCTTTCCCTTTGCACTCGTTTCTTTTTCTCATCTCTTGGGAAATTTGTGGATGATTGTGTCCCCAACTCGTTTGTAGCTAGAAAGGTCTTGGCCTTGTTCCATTCAGCAGTGCTTGAATTCAGTGTGAAGCCCTGGGACTGGTGCCCAGGGGTGAGGACTGGCCCTGAGCTCTCACCTCTGTGGTGTGCACTAAAGGGAAGAGGGTGTGTGTGTGGACACCTTCAGCACAATATGACAGAGAGCTTTGCTTAGTAGACATCTGGCCTTCGCTATGCTGCTTAAATTCCCAGGCAGCCTCTGCATCTGTAAGGACCTGTGGCATTGATGGACTGTTGGCTCCAGTCAGCCCTTTCATATCAGTGCCACAGTGTACTGCCTGCTCTTCGGGTACAGGGACAGGCACCTTCCCCTTGGCCAAGCCTCATGCCCGCAGGTATCTGGTCCTGTCTTTATGGTGCTGAAGGAAAGGTGGCACCTCAGCTTCCACACAAGCCTGGGCTGATGAGGAGAGGAAGGCCCCTGGGCAGCTACCCAAGAACCTGAGCAGCTCTCAATGGTGAGCCTATCCCTGGCTTTCCTCGGCTTAAGCATCTCCTCCAGGGAAGGCTGTGCATTCAAACATAGGCCCCAGATACAGGGAGCAGGTGCAGGAACCCTGCACGTCCTCTGGCCCTGCCATCAGGCAGCTGTGCCACCTTGGGCACAGAGTAAGCAAAAGAGCTTCAGCGCCTGGCAGCCCCCATCTCACCTCTGCACCATCTTATCTGTCTGTCTGTCTTGTCTGTCTATGGCATCCTCCCCCCAAAAAAACCCTCTCTAAACCTCCATCTCTAGTCATCTATGAAAGAAAACAATAACACCTACTTTGCAGGGTTGTGGTGGAAAGAAAACAATACATATCAAGTGCTGTAGTAAAACAGATGCTACGCAGATTTTCATTCCCCTCCTTCTCATCTGTTTGAATCCTTCTTGGGTCCTTGTTTTCTTACCACTAGAGTAAGTTATAAGATGTAAAGTGCTTTAATTCCAACAACCTATAGCAGGCCCACATCCCTAAATCAGACTAAAAAGGAGAATATGACAAAGCTACACAGCTTGCCAAGATCCCAGGCGGAAATGTTGGTGGGCCAAGTGGGAGGCCGGTTCCCTGTGACCCCCTCTCTGGAGGTAGCTTCCCTCTGATGCAAATACACACAGGGTACCTCATGGTAAATACAGGCATTGGGATGTAAGGGCTCAGGCAAAGTGTGAATGGTAAAATAAAAGTATTTCCATCTTTGATGCTTTACTTTGAAGGTCAGGGATAGAATAAATAGGAAGCCCTCTCAGAAGACTTGTAAATTCTAAACCTTTTTCTTTGTCATAAAATGGTAATATCCCCTGCTGCCTGGAGAGAATGACCACCTTCTTCTCTCCTGTGTAGAGATGATGCCATCCTATTTACTGGACACGTAAGTGTGAGTTCTCAGTATTTGAAACACTAGGTAGATTCCAGAAAGCTTTCCCTCTCTGACCCAAGGGAATCTCCTCAGGGAGGTGAGTGGAGCTGACAGGAAGGACTCCAAGCGTTAAGGAAAATGGCAGAAGCAGAAGCAACCCAGGGCTCCCCAGGTTAGAGGTTTGACAAGCTCTACTTCCCCTCTCCAACTAGGTTAGATGTACCATAATTTACATTTGCCAGGATCCAGTCTGCACTGAAAGGTTGCTTTATTCTATGTTTATATTTTTGTTTTTTTTTTTTCTTAGCTTCCTAATGAAATTTTTATATAAAAATTCTGAACTTTAGTTTACTGTAGTTAAGATGAGAAGAGCTTTTTCCCACCATCCTTAAAACAGAGAAAATAAGTGCGCCCCTAGTGGCTAGAGCTTGTAGTTACAGGAAAAGCCAAGAGAGTGTCTCTCAGAGCCCTGAAGAGTAAACACTGCTCACTGTCCAGGAGAAACCAGATCATCCAGGAGAAGCCGTATTGTTTGTTTTGCTGTTGTTGTTTGTTGTTGTTGTTGTTCCTTTCAGGCAGAACCTCTAGGTGTACCACTCAGATGTATTATTTGAGGAAAGGTGGGTAGCAAACAAGGAGCCATTTCCTGACTTTGGTATTTACATTAACACAGACCCGAATCACATGAGCAGGTGACTGTCCAAGCATATCTCTCC
Organism: Capromys pilorides; assembly: GCA_004027915.1. Classification (NCBI taxonomy): domain Eukaryota; kingdom Metazoa; phylum Chordata; class Mammalia; order Rodentia; family Capromyidae; genus Capromys; species Capromys pilorides. The sequence goes on from PVKN010020818.1 coordinate 9,360, forward strand.
TTGGCCAGGGCTATTGCTCAGTAACACAAGTGCCTGCCTGGTAAGCACAAGGTCCTGAATTCGCTTCCCATACCAAAAACTTAACAAGCAAATAAACAACCATATCTATCTCACTTTTGGTGAGAACTTCAAATGTTCACTGATGTGCATCATACTGAGTTCTTACAAGCTGGGATCTTGTGTCAGGGTCCCTCATTTTCAGAAACTAATTTGTCAGGATCACATGATGAGTAAGCCCTGGAACCTGGCTTCCTGTCTTGCTCTGCTGTTCTTGAATTCAAGCGATGCACGGCCCTCTCCACTTGAAGGAGTTGAGCTACACAGAGGGGTATGGGAAAGATGCCTGTTATATTATCTTGGCCCATGGGTCCAACACCTTAGGTTAATCCATAGACCTTCTAGAAAATAGCATGCTTTTTAGAGTGCCGAGTTCTTTTCTGAGGTTCTGTCCATGCCAAATTACCTATGTTGTGATGGTATGCATCTGTCCCCCAGCCCTCCTGATACAGAGAACAACAAAAAGGCGCAGTGGGTGCATCACAGTGGGACATGTGGAAGTAGTTGCAGCTTGCTTATCCCTGCATGCATCACCAGCAGTACTGTCCCCACTCCATTTCCTTGTCTGAGGACACAGGGGTCTGCCCAAGAAGAAGGGAGGCTCCTTTGTCCTCTCTGTGGCTGAGGGGCAGAAAGGCATTCCAGCTAACCCGCAGCCCAGGCAGGCCTAGCAGAGTATGTGGCCTGGGGAATGTGCCGAGCTTCGCTTCAGCTGGACAGTAGCTCGCTGCCTAAGCCATGTGCTCCTCCAAGGCACAGCTGAGGCTCCCGACACTGAGGGCCTTGTGAACAGGGTGAGCTCTTGTCACTGGGACTAACCCTGTCACCACGTACTAAATTTTCTGAGGACCCAGGAGCCCCAGCCTGTGACTATACAGCAGCCACCTCCTGGCCCAGAACTCTGGCACAAAGCTAGACCTCTCTGACTATTTAATGTTTCATTAGTGGTTTTTCCAAAGGCATGAGTCCAAGCTTGGCTGAGCCACTCCATTCGGAAGTACGTGAACACTTAATAAAACCAAACTGTTGAAGGATTCCCCAACCCTGGTCACTTGGAAGTCCAGGCTGTAGGCCCTGGGGAGGGCTGCTGTACTGTGTCAGCTTTTTCCTTGTTTGGATATTTTTGTGCCCTACATCAATCTTTCTCAAGACATTCCACCCAGTAGTGGTTCTCAGTTATTTGTGGTCTACCCACTTATTTTCCTATCTTTTGAAAGGGATACAGCTGTGCACACACAGGCAACATCTTACTTAGATTTGCAAGGTGGTCACATCAGTCTTCTAAATATCACCAGTAGATTCTGCTTGAGAAACCTTGTGACTTGGTTCTTCTGTATGGGGACTAGGAGTGTTAGCTCACCAAGAATAAGAAATAGATGTTTGGGTTTCCCAAGCTTTTGTTTTGGGAATGTCAGAAGTCCACAGTAGGACATAAATACAAAAGTGTTCCTCTATGGGGTCAAGTCCTCAATGCATGAGGACTTGATCCCTAAGATGGCAATGTTCAGGATGGGACCTTGAGAGGTGACTACCTTAGGAGCGCTCTAAGTCACCAGTAGATTGACCTACTGGTGCATTCTAGTGGTGGTGCAGCCCCATGGGGTCGCTGTGGGGAGGGTGTTGTCAGGATGTTGCCTGTCCCCAGGCCCTTTCTTTCTCTGACTCTTTCCCCATCTTCCTGGCTGTCTCAAGGAGGGCAGTCTAACTCCACCACACCCTTCCACCTTGGAGCCAACTCACCATAGACAGAAACCACTTGGCAACATGAACCAAAATGAACCTCCCTCCTTCAAGTTACATACACTGAGTATTTTGTCCTGGTGACAGATAGATGGCTAATACAGCCCAGGAGTTGTAGAATGGGGCTAGGTTATTAGAATCACTCCTGAATTTACAGACATGCATGGGAACTGAGTGAGTTAAGGCCACACACCAGACAGAGTCACTCAGTGGCAAGCATGTAGAGTGTACAGGAGCCTTGGGGGTCTAGGGACAAGTCAGAGAAACTACAAAGGGGACAGAGAGTTGTTTGCAGCTGGTGCTAATGGCAGCAGCCCTGGCTGGAGAGAAACACACAAACTTTAGAGGAAATACATTTGCATTTAAGTATTCAGTGATTAGCCTTGTGACCCTGGAAGTTTATTGAAATGTACAGTGTGTCCTTTCTGCCTCCTCCAACTTGCGCTACCCTTCGGCAGACTCCAGTAGCCCAGCCTACTGCTTCCCAGGGGAATCCCTGCACCTCCTGTGAATCCAAGAAAACCAGGCTAAACTTTCCCTTATGGAGTTTATGAATGTAACAGGTATTTCTTTTTCACCCTTAAATCTAAAGTTATCACATTGAATAAGTTTTTCCAATGTGTATGCCCTGCATTTGGGTGGGCTTCCCTAGAGTGGGCCTGTGTTCCTGCACACTCTTGGGTGCGTTAGCTATAAACGGTTGCTGGGGGAGGAAGGGCCAGACAGATGGGGCAGGAACTCAAGGGTGTGGGTATGGGCAGCCAATTTTGTTGAGCTGAGAAGAGCATGCCCTTTCATTTCTGTCCTATACCATCCTAGTGCAAAGTCTTAGCAGGGCAGGAGCACCCCATAGCTGATCTGTCATTGTGTGCATGAGTCATCCTCCTCCAACTAGCATATACTCACAGGTATTGTGGACGGTTTTCTGCTAGTGTCATTTTCCAAGCAGATGCCCTTGGCCTCTATGGGTGGGAAGGCCAGTGTGACCGGGTGCCACTCGGTAGGATGGAGCCCCAGTGTGTGAGTCAGGGAAGATGCCACGGAGGGAGCCAGGGGGTGGCTGTGAATCTGGCCTCCTTGTCTGCACATTGGGCAGCATAGGTCTTCAGCACCTCAAGCCCTCCCCACCTTCTGCTGGGTCATCATTGTGCATTGAGGTTACCTCCGGGAAAGATTTTGGCTGTGCTGTTCCAGAATTCCAGTCTGGAGAGGGATGTCTATACTGCTTATAGCTGTAGCAGGAGATAAGGAACCAGGATACATTGGGTTTGGGGCAGAAAGGGGGGTCCAAAACTGACCTCGCTGTCCTGGGGTCCGACTTCACAAAGGAGGCACCACAGGTAGCAAGACTGCAGACAATGACATGGTATGATTTACTCTTACTGGGAGGCTGAGGAGCAGAAAGCGTGCCTGGAACACTTCCCAAGAAGCCACAAGTGTGGCGCTGAAAGCAACCAGAGGGAAAAGTGCCTGAGAGAGGCTGGATAGCTTTGACCTCCTGGGACTCGGTGACAAGGTCTCTACCACCCAGCATATCTTCTTCCTCCAAGCCACCCTGTGCCCAGAGGGTCATATTTCCAAGACATAAATTCGGTCATCCAACGTCCCCTTAACACTTCCTTCAATGATGGCTGAGTGTGTAGCTCCGAGGAGTACATCCCTGGCATAGGCGAGGCCCTGAGCTCCATCTTCAGCAGCACAGCCAAACAAATCAAAACTCAAAAGCCTCCGATGCCTCCCAGCACTGATGCATCCAGTGCACCGGAGGCCTCCAAGGCTGGGTCCCGCTCACCACGTCTCTGGGCCCTTGCGGAAGCCACGCTGCAGCCATTCGGGTCCACCTCCACCCCAGGCTTCTGCACGCACTCTCTGCTCTGTCACCCTTCTCACCTTGTCCCTGGGGCAGCAACACGAGTGTCACCTGTTTAGTGAAACCTCTTGCCGCTGAGCAGGTGGCTCTGTTCTCTGTGGACTCAAGGATCAATGCTCTTCCATGTTGTGGCTCCTGCAGAGGACAGTAGGTGGGGTACCGTCCTGTCCCCCAAGCAGTGTCCACAGTTGTTTACCAACAGAGCTTCTGGGTCACAGCAGGGTCTGGGAAGGGCAGGGACCAGCTGACCCGGGCTCAGAGTGCCTTTCTCTTGCCCAGTGATCACACTCTTCTGGATTCCACAGCTCACACTTGTCCCCAAAATCTTACTCTTCAGTAGCCAACCAGCCAGTTCCTCAATGACCTCCAAAGAATGTTCCATGTCTTTGTGGGTGACAGGAGAAAACCTGCAGCTAGACCCTGTGGACATGCACCCAGGCCCGGCTTCTTGAGGTAGGCTGGTAAGAAACATGTGGAGTCCAGGCTGCTTTGGGTGCAGGGATGCTGGGGGTTGAGGCTCCCAGGGTCAGGAAAGCTAAGGGCTGCCTGCCTCAGCCAAAAGCCCTCCCAAGGCCATGGAGGAGAGACATCCAATCATGCTGGTTCTGTCGGGATAAACAGTTAACTGACAATAGTCTCTGCTAGCTGGCACCCTCTCCCATTTTTGCCAGGAAGAGGAGAGCTGCAGAGGGATGACCTGGGGCATCACCCAGACAGGCAGAGTGGGGCCCCGGAGCCAGGCCAGCTGTGCTTCACTGCAGCTTGAGTGTGAGCAGAGCTGGAAGGATTGGAGCTGGGCTGGGAGGGCGAGGCTATGCAGAGCATCTGGGTAGACAGACCGAGCCAAGGAGAAGAGCGATTTGGCTCCACAGTGTGTCAGAGAACAGAACGTGAAAATAAGGGAAACAGACAAGGGACAGGCTACACGAGCGAAAGTGTCTCGGAAAATGGGAGAGCTGAGGGCATTCGGCCACTTTTGTCACACTGAGCAGGCTTGGTGTTGCTAATATTGAATACATTATCCCAGAATTCAGAGGGAAACCAGTTAAGTCATTGTTGAAACTGATTAGATTGGGGATTAATCATACACTTGGCAATGGCCCTGTAAGACAGGCTGGAGCAGGGGCAGGGGCAGAGGGCCTGCAGCCAGGAAGGTGAGAGGCCCCTTTGCCAGGGGAGGGGCCATCACCCTGAAGACAGAAGCTCTGCTGTTTTGCCAGGCAGCCCCAGGGCAGCATTGTGATGAGAGGCCACAGCAGGGTGGCCAGACAGCCTCGGCCTGGAGCCCAAGATGGGCTCAGTGCTAACAGTGTGTTGGCATTTTGACCTTGAACACTTTCTGGCCTGAAAAGATCTTACTGAGGACAAAATGGAAGATGAGCGGGGCTGAAAATACTCCCCAAACCATTGAAAAGACAGGCGAGAAGAGGATGGAAGTGCTGTTTGGACTAGAAGAAACAAAAAAGCCTTAGGGGTCCCTAAAGAGCACAACGGGGCACCTCTCCCTCTCACTCCAAAGTGCTCCTTCCTGGTCCATGGCCAGACTCAACAGTAACATCCTCATCATGACACGATTTGTTCCTTTCCATCTGAAAGGCAGGAGTCCTTCAGAACCTTCATGCATCTCCAAGCAGACACATTTCTAAGGGGAGAGCGGTGTCCAGGGCCTGCAAGAACTCTCTGCCTTCTTTTCTCCAGGCAGTTTTCTTGAGCCTTTCACCCAGAATTCCTTGGTTCAGCCTGTCTATATTTCATCTGGGTTCCAGACAAACAGAAATTGGCCAGAGTTGGTCTGGGGGAGCCCCATGGCTGTCTGAGGAGCCAACAATGGCAGGTGCCACCTCAGTTCCATAGCTGTGGTCAATGTCCTGGGTCCTCACACCTTGTGGATGTGTTGGTTCCCGTCTGGTGTATAAATCTATACCCCTTGCCACCGGGCTTAATGCAAGGCTGAGCATAGAGACGCTGGCAGGACGGTCTTCTGACAATGCAGGAGACAGCTTTTGAGGGTTGTTAGCTGGTATGTGCAGGCTGAGCCTCTGTCTTCCTTCCTCTGACTATAGCCATGATTAAGTAGAAGCTTCAGGAATAAAGTTGTTGGGGAGAGCAGAAGGGTGGCACAGGAGAGGCTCCTTATTGTTTGGAACGACTGAACTTTGCCCTTTCTGTTCTCTCTTCATCACCAGCCATCCATGCATCTCAAAATATCCACTCGGCATTTTTACGAAGCCCTCAGGTAGGCGTGGAATCAAATGAGATCAACAGACCTACTCTCAAATGTTCAGTTTTAAGTTCCAAAACTAATGAGGACTCAAGCTACATCTTCGAAAATGAGTGATACAACATTTTTACATTCAAACTTGTATCACTTTCCTATGGTAAAGGACACATTTTCACGCCTGTGATCTCATGTAATCATCAAAGACCAGGAGGGAGGATAGGTCTCCCCTCTGAGCAGTTGGAGAAACTGTGTCACAGAGTGTAAGCATAGGGAGACAGCAGACAGGAGATACCCACAGACCCCAAGTGAGTCATACTTCTGCTGTGGAAAAGCTAGACCTCTGATATAAACCCAGTGCTCTACTCTTTTACCTGTATTTCCTTGGCAAGTTGTGTAACCTCCTGGAGCATCAATTCGCGCATCTTTAACATGGGTATGATACTGGTCTCTTAGGATTGTTATGAGCATTCAGTGGATTTAGTATCTGCAAAATAAACATCAACAACAGTGCCTGAATGTTTGCCAGATACAAACTCAAACCTAGGAGCGTGTAGGGA
>PVKN010020819.1:0-15776 GCA_004027915.1 Capromys pilorides
ATCTCATTATGTAGTTCTGGCTGGCCTTAAACTCACAGCACTTCTACCTCAACCTCCTAAATGCTGGGATTACAGGCATGCAACACCATATCCAGGCACAATGTTCTTAGGAGAAGAGTGAAAAATAATGTTGAAAACAGCATGGCTTCTTTACTCAAAGAGCTTTTAGTCTTGATGAGAAGACAATGCCAAATATTACATATAAAATAACATGCATGAAACATATACATATTATAGTATGTGGGTTGTCACAATTTGTAAAGAACTTAGCCAACATTTTTTTTATCTCCACAACTTATTCACAGGACCAAAATATTTCCCCCACATAAGAAACATAAGAAATAACGTTCATCTCAAAAGTATAGATAATTGGACAAAATGCAAAAACTAAAAAGAAAAATAGCCAAAATCAGGATCCCAGGCTTCCCTGCTTAAATCTGTTTCTGTCTTACTTGTTTAGATGTTTGTTACATCCTATGAAAGAAAAAGCAGCTCATCTGAGCAAGCAGTAGCCTTGCCTTGAAAGGCAACCACCTTCCTGCTACCCTTTGTTTGTGTTGAGAATGGCCCCTCCTCAACACAGGTTACAATGTCTGTATTGTGACTAGAAAATAATAGCAGGAGAACCCTTTGATCATAGACTTGAACTATATTCCCCAACCCTGATTTATTAGAGTTTTATATTTTGAGAATTACACCTGCTTTTAATAGGGTAAATTATAACCCTTATTAAGTTCCATATAAGTTATCTTGACTTAAAACTTTGGAGAGTTGATAATTAGTGTCCCAAACCATCAAATACACTATTTAAAAAAAGCAGCCTAACACAAAGAAATGTGTTACCTTACATCTTCAAATACATGTCCTACTTAAAAATTATTTTAAATATTAATAAATAATATCAAAATTTCCTTCTTAGGTTCACAATACCTTGTAGCAATGTGCCCATTGCGAATTAGCCAGTTGACTAATTCCTTTCCCACAATGCAGTTGGGATGGGTTCTCAACCAGTATCGGTGATCCTGAAATTCCATCCCACTACTATGATGGCAGATTTTTTTCCACAGGTCTTTTAACTGAACACTGTCCTATAATCACATGAAAAAGCAAGTAATTATTCCTGAGAAAAATGCAACACACCTTTTCATATGCTTTCCTATGATTATTACATACATAAAAGAAATGTTGATTGAGATTTCTTATAGTAGCTAACTTAAAGATTATTTAATATGAAACATGAAAACAGCTTGAATTTAACTCATCTAATTCCAAACATAACTTTTCTCTTGAGAATTTTCTGAGGTGCTATCTTTTTCAGTCAATGGCACATATCATAAGTCTCCTAGTTAAGTGCAAAATATATCCTTTAGAGATGAGGCAAAGTAATGCAAGACAATAGCCAATTACATAACTCTGTTTCTAGTAGCTTTTGCTATACCAAATTCTAATCACTCTCACCTTGTATACCCAACTGACAGAATTTTTCAAAGGAGAAGTCTTAAAACCTTTCAACACTGCTTAATAAGTACAAACTTAAACTTATAAAAAAGGAATGAGTTCATTACCTTCCACAGAGTAATCCCAAATAATTTCTCATTCTCACTGCCCAGAGCTCCAACTTTAACTCTTTCCCAATTAAAAATGTATACTTTAGCCAAAGGAAAATGTCACTTATTCTTTTTGTCTTTTTTTTTTTTTTTTTGTACAGGGTCTCACTATGCAGTTCAGACTCATAGTGATCCTCCTGTTTCCTGCCTCCCAAGTGCTGGGATTACAGGCGTGCAGCACCGTGCCCAACTCCATCGCCAGCTCAGCACGCTCGAGATCAGGGCTGGTACAGCAGGTGGGGCCAAGAACCGAACCCCGGGCCCTGCACTTCCCTAAGCAAGCGCTTAATCCGCTGAGCTATGCAGCCAGCACTCACATTTCTTATCTCTGTCTTTCCTCTCACTTTTTAATAAGATTCATTTTCCTTACTGCCTACCCAAAATTATTCCACCCCTTGAAACTAAATTCAAACCATCTGGTTTTAAAACATTTCCACTGATCTAATTTCTGCCTTTTAAATTGAGTGAGGATAGAAACCAAACACTCTAAAGACTGAACGGTGTATGTTACACATAAGTAATGATAAAATTGATTATCTTATGTAAAAGAGAATTAAATATCTGAAAAGTTTTCCATATGTATGAGAAACATGTTTCAAAGTTTAATTAATAGCAGGCTGAGACCAAACTAAAAAATTCTGATATTACACAGGCAATTGAATTTTGATGTTGCCAGATGACAGAGGTAAGGAAAATATTAATGTAATGACTACAAAAGAATACTACCAATTTCTCAGATGACTACAGTAAAAAGTTAAGCTAGTTATTTTCCAGTCAGTCTCATTCTGTAGTTTAGACTGGCCTTGAACTCACTGTGTAGCCTAGGCTGACCTTGAACCTGTAGCAATTCTCCTGCCTTAGCCTCTCCCAAGTACAGGGATTACAGTCGTGAGCTACCACACCCAGCTTTTCTGCTAAAGTGACATGCTAATTCATTTATGTTTCTTTTTTAAAAGAACTCAATGAAGTCAATATTCTTTATGCTCAAAGCTAGTAACAGGTCAAAGACACTGGACTGGTACCAGAAGAATTTTGCGTTCATCCTCAGTGGTCTCTGTCCTGACATACATCCGGTTAGCCTGGGGACTGACAGATGTCTCATATGAAGGCACCATAGGAGAACCAGATCGATCCAGGGACAGATTAGTAATGCTGGCTGATCTAGAAATGAAAATAAACAGTAAAATCAAGGTCATAAATTTTTCATCAATATCCTGGGCACAACCTGCTTGGGGCCCCCTCCTGTTCCTCTCTCAGACAGGAGCTTTCTTTCCCCCAATAAATCTATTCTGCCCATTAAATAAATAAATTTTTCATCAATAAACAGAATTACAGTGAAAAGGCATACCTAGATAAATGTTTCTTGACATTATTAAGGGCATTTTTGAAAGCAATTATGATGGTTTACTTTACAACTAAAGAAAGAATGCACAGAAACTATAATACATTTGTTATTTCTTAGTGAATCTAAAATTACGTGGAGGAGCAATTCACTTTCAAATTCTCCCTACTTATTCTGAGTAGTCTTTCATCTCTTTTTCCATCTTCAAATAAACTGTTTTCTGTTGGCTTAAAAAACAAAATTACTTGGAAATAAATGAAAGCAGTTATGGAAAGTACAGAAAGAAAATTATATTGTCCATGTAAAAATATTAGTTCAAAGGAAATGAATACAAACTATCAAAAGTACTACCCATGAAATAAACACGAACAAGTAAATGTTGACATCATCTTGAACAGGGTCAACAAAGTGGCCCAAGGCCAAATCCAGTGTGCCTCCTGTTTCAGCACTCCCCTAGGAGCTAAGACTCATTTCATCTTGTAATCAATCTCATTAGGTAGCATATGAATTTTAAGCCCCAACAAAACAAAGCATTCTGTATTCTCCAAAAAAGAATTTATTTTTCCCATTAGACTTACATTTAAAACATCTTGATTTTTATTATTTTTCCATTTGATCATTAAAAAAATATTAGTGGAAATTTGTTTTCTCTCAATATATAGTATGAATAGAAATACTACGACATCGCAGAGACAGCTCAGCAGTCTAAGCACCTGCCTAGGTAAGTGCAAGGACCCAGGTTCTATCCGTTATCACATGCCATGCTGGACCTGCCTCAGGCACACCATCAAGACCTGGCAAGTTTGTGTACGCCTGTAATCCCAGCGCTGCAGAGGCTACTATAGGATGACCACTGTGGGTCCAAGCTGCGTAGTGAGATCCTGTACCAAATACGTAAAAAAAAAAATCCATCATTTTGCTTCATCAGAAAAATAACTTATAAGTGGAGTATCACAATAAGTGATGTTTTATTTTTTTAAAAAATTTTAAGTTAACTAGACATTTAATTAGCATATATTAAAAAACAAAATTTTAGTTTCCACTTAAAAAGGCAGAAGCATCTTTGTTACACACTATGTAACTCAACCATTAATATATGTTTTATCATTTACTTGTCACACACTGTAGGACAGATTTTACTAGCACCATTTTGCCAAATAAATCAAAATTTAACAAGTAGTTGCCTAGGGTAACTCAAGTAATCAATTAAGGGCTGCCATTCAAAACAAAGTCTCAACTGAAAAAATAACATCCTCTTTCTAGTGTGAAGGTTAAAATATTTTTAATTTAGGAAAGTATTTATAACTTTAGCAGAAAGTCAACAGTTAATGGGGAACCACTGAGATCAAATAGTCCTTGAGCAAAAACAATCAGCCATTCATCTCCTGACAAATTCTTTTAGTAAAGATCATTTTATATCCTATTCATTTTAACTTCTTTTCCAATGAAGGCTTTTCATCCCGCTCCTCTAACATTCTAAACAACCCTGCAAGAATTCCAAGATAACAACAATAAAAATAAATTAATTTTGCTGTCAAAAGCTCTGATATGAGTTCAGGCGTGGTGGTGCACACTTGTAATGCCAGCACTGGCGAGGCTGAAGACAGGAGGATCACTATGAGTCCAAGCTGTGCAGTGAGACCCCATACCAAAAACATAAATTTTTTTAAAAGCTCTGATAAACATGACAATGGTAAGAATGCTAATTAAAATCATATTTTGGGCACTTAAGAGTCTGAGACAGGAGAATTACCATGAGTTTCAGGCTAGCATGAGCTACACAGGTGAGTTCAAGGCCAACATGCACTACATGGCAAGATTCTATCTCAAAAACAAAATAAAAATTATATATAGAGAGAAATAGCAGTCACTAACTAAATTACATCTCTCCTAAAGACCAATTTTAGCATTAATTCAAAATACATGTGATACACTGTAAATTATCTGTGAAATGTTGTGTGCATGCCAGTAGAAATACTGCTGATTCATCTTATCTTTTACAAAACTGTCTTGACTCCCACTTTTGATGTATTTCACTGCTTTTACAAACTCTCATCTCCACTTGCTCTTCCATTTTAGAATGAAGCCCAAATTATTATTACCAGTGTTATTGTTAGCTCATCGTACTTAGCACATTAGCAATACAACTTGTCCCTCATTCAAAACTCTTCACTGACAAGATAAACACCCTCTATGTCAGTCTCCATTTCTGGTTCCTCTACACTTGGTCAATTTCTGCACTTGCTCATATTTCCTCTTTTCACATTCCCTTGATCATCTCCATCCAGGTTCATAGCCTTAAATACTATTCACATAATGTCAACACGCAAGTCTGTTTCTCCAGCCTGCACCTCTCCCCTAAATTATGAACTCATATATACACCAATTTAACTTCTCTTAGATATCTAGCAGATATCTCAAGTTCAATGCATCTGAAACCAAACCGTTACATCTCATCTTCCCCATATTAATACACTGATGCCTCAGTTCACACACTTGGTTCTCTCCATGACTGTGGTTACAACACAGCTGGACAAAATTTGAATCCAATTCAGTGGTTAGGTTCAATATTGATCTTGTGGAGAAATATGACTCAATTTTCACCCAGTTCAATTTGAGACAATAATTGTCGAGAACTGAGTCTCTGTAGTGGTTGATACGTTGTGTCCATGTGGCTGGATGACTTGGCGGCCTGGCTCCCTGTTGGTGGGAGTCCTGCTCCGGGTACAATCGATTCCTCCCTGGAGCAGGATCAGGGCCTGCCTAGGATGACTGGCTCCTCCCTAGAGCGGGATCAAGGGCCCATGCTGGGGTATGATTGGAGCACAGAGACTTTTTAAAGGGCTGAGGAAGGAGTCAAGACGTCACTTCCTCGGAGAAGCGTCAGTCTTCGCAGTCGGCCTGGACTTCATCGTCTGGCTTGCAGCGCAGACTCTTCAGCCTCTGGCTTGGATCTTTTGCCATCCGTCGCAGATTCTTCAGCGTCCATCACGGACACTTCAATCTTCTGTCACAGACCCATCAGCCGACGGATAGAGACTTACATGGAGCACTGCAGTGAGTTTCAGACCTTGGGACTGAATTCTCCAGTCCTGAGTGTGCAGACGCCCTGTGCACGCTTCTTCATCTGACTCTGTGACTGATTATTGTAAGCCAATCTTATAACTCCTTATATATTGTATATTTTGTTTTAATATCCATTCCTCATATTTTTCTGCTCCTCTAAGTAAAACCCCGACCAATACAATCTGTAAACAAGGTACCAATGTACATGGCAATTATATTCTTCCAATTGCTTAAGTCACAACCTGAGTCATCTTAGATGCTTCTCCTGTAGTAGCCTACATGCAAATAATTAGCAAATTCTGTTATCTCTATGATCAAAATACAAGGTGTGATTGAAAAATATGATGCTTTATACTTTTAAATTTGTAACAGCAAAATTCCCCTGAAAACACAAACCCTGGCTTCAAGCACACTTATCATTCTTGCTTCTTTCTGAAGATTTTCCATAACTTTTCTTTCATGAGTATCTTTCTTTGAACTATCACGGCTGTCTCAATGTCCTGAATCCACTCAAAATGCTTACCTTTCATGGTCAGTTTTGATTATGGGTAAGAGCCAGAAGTCACACAGGACCAGATCCAGTGAATACAGTGGATGAACACACTGTCATGTTTTTGAAAGCCTGCCTTTTCACTAAATGGCACCCACAGCAGCATTTAGCATTGCTTTTTTTTAGCAGCCGTCTCTTAAAAGAAGGTGTTACTTTCCAAACATAATTCAGATAATGGCATCCCCTCAACTCCACAATCAAAACTCTCCAATAAGGGAAAGTTTTCATAGAATGTCCACTACTAAGTGTAGAAGGAATGGAAGACACCTTTCAGCCAGGTGTGGTGGCACACTCCTGTAATCCAAGCACAGGAGGATGAGTCAGAGGATCACTGTGAGTTCAAGACTAGCCTAGGCTACACAGTAAGTTCAAGACCAGCCTCAACTACATGAGACTCTGTTTCAATAAACATCACCATTTTGTGGATCCATCATAGTAACATTTGATTTGAGTAGAACCATAAAATGGGTGGTAACACTATTAAATGAGAGATTGGTAAGGAAGAAGATATTTACATAGTTTCAGAGTATCTCCCCCATGTTTCATATATCACAAGGGAAAATACAGTAACTTTACTTTCCAAGGGAGAAACCCAAGATATAACCTTAGCCAAGAGATTAAGTCAACTGACCTATCATCCTCACGAACACTAATAACATGTAACAGTTAGCATGATGAAGTCCAAGAGACACAATAATCAACTGTAATTATTATACTGGCCTGGATCACAGGCTAGGGGGAAATTAGTACAAAGGGTTTTAGTAGGACAACTAACCAAAATAGAATACAATCTATTTAGATGATAAAAATTTGTCACCAGGCTGGGGACATAGCTCCGTGACACAGTGCCTGCCTGGCAAGCACAAGGCCCTTAGTTCAATTCCAAAAATAAAGAAATTCTACAAAATGTACTACTATTATAATTCCTTGAATTTATACTTTGGTGATATAAGGGAACTTGGTTGTTCTGAGGAAATGCTGAAACATTAAAGAGTATTTCCTATTTCTGATCTGACATATAAGAATCTTAAAGTCTTCACTCTGTCCTGATAATTAAAAAGCTAAACAAACTGAAGTCAGCTATTTTTCTTAGAGCTATCAGAGCAAACTATGAACCTAATCATTAAGAAACACAGACTGGGAGATACAGAAATTCATAACATACTGGAGCAGAAACTCACAAACAAAAATACCCCTGGAGAACTATACTGGGGCACAAAAACCTAAAGTATAATTGGGAAATTCCTAGAGACTCAACGTGAACAAGTGTGAGAGATTTAACTCTTTTTTTTTTTTTTTGCCTTTTTGAGACAGAGTCTCGCTATGCAGTTCAGACTGACCTTGAGCTCACTTCTGTAGCCCAGGCTGGCCTCAAACTTGCATTGATCCTCCTTCCTCAGCCTCCCAAGTGCTGGGATTACAGGCGTGCGTCACCACACCAGCTGAGATTTAAAACTCTTAAGAGAACAAAGTATACAAGGGGATTAGGCAGGTTACTTGTGAATTTGACTCTGAGGAGCTCTAGCAGGTCCTCACAATGAACATCAAGGAAAAAAACCCTACAGCTTCCCTGAAAGAAAATGAGAAAAAAAATATAGAGAGAGAAATATGCCAGAGTCCTGTTCTTAACAAGTCCTGCTCTAAGAAAAACTTTTACCAGATCCTAACCAGGCAAAATACCAAAGACTAACCCTCTTGGTATGGGAATACCAAACTCAAGTCCCTCCTAATTTTCCACGTGGCAGAAGAGAAATTCCCAACTCCAGATTCCTCTAGCCACCTTGTCTCACCTAAAGGGCAGAAAAAAACCTAAAGTGCCTATGAAGTTCATAGTGCAAGAACTAATGGGAGGGCTGGCCTGATAGCTTAGCAGACTAAACCACCTGCTTAGGCAGAGCACAGCAGCCGAGGCTCAAGAACTAATCAGAACTAAAACACATTTCCTTTTACCCCACATATTTTTATATATCTGAGGGGCTGGAGGAATTTTTTAAATTGTGATCAATATGCTAAATGTGTTACAGAAAAAGAACACGTAAAACACATGAGGCAAAACTGGCGTTTTTATCAGAGACAGATACAGCAAATGGAAAACCAGTAAGGATCAACTGGAATCTAACAACATAAGTGCACTGGATATACTCTTTTTAGTAAATGATGCTGGACTAGCTAGACAACAACAAAACAAAAACAAAAATTCTAGACAAAGGTCCTTAAATCCTTCACAAAAATTAATCCAAAATGAATCACAGATCTAAGTGCAAGATGTAGAAATGTAAAACTACCAAAATATGAGCAAAAATTTAGATAACCCTTGATATGATTTTTTATTTTTTAGATGACATCAAGACTCAGTCCATGGAAGAAATAAGTGATAATCTAGACTTCATTAAAATTAAATACTTCTGGGCCAAATGTGATGCCACATACTTGTAACCCCAGCACTGGGATGCTGAGGCAGAAGGACTGCAGTTAGTTCAAGGCAATCTGAACTACATAGCCAAAACCCTGTCTCAAAAAAACAAAAAAGAAAATTAAATACTTCTGCTCTGCAAAGAACAATGTCAAGAGAATAAAAAGACAAACCATACAATGGAAGAAAATATTTACAAAAAAACATATCAGACAAAACGCTCTTCCCTAAAAAAATTTTTTAAACCTCAAGATTGAGATAAACATGATTACACAACAGACAAAAGACTATCAGATACCTCACTAATGATGGCACACAGATGCTAAGTGTTATAGTTTAGGCCTGGAACTTTTCCAAAGGTTCATTTGATCCCAGCACTGATGATGGTACTGCAGGGAGGTGGCAAGAACTTTAGAATAAAAAACTTAGTTGAAGGCAGCATGTCTTTAAATGGTATATTTTGTCCTTGGTCAACAGTTTCAGAAACAATATAGCCCGGTGACCTTTGACTGAAACCTCTAACAGATGAGCCAAAATCTCTTCTCTGATTTAATTCTTTATATCAGGTATTTTATCACAGTGAAAGAAAGGCAATTCATTAAGTAAGCACATGAAAAGATACTCTATTTCATGTACAGTAAGAAAATAGCAAATTAAAGTAATGATGAGATACTACTACACACCTACTAAAATGACCAAAATCAACACTGGCAACACAGTTCTGGAAAAGACGCAGAGCAAGGCAAATCTCTCATTTATGCTGGTATAAATGCAAAATGACAGGGCCAGTGAGATAGCTCGGGGGACTAAGCGTATACTTAAGCAAGGGTAGGGACTAGAGATCAATCTCTGGCACTACACACTGTGCCTCTGGCCACACTGAGCAGCTACCGAGAGCGGGCATGGTGGCACATGCCTATAATCCTAGCACTGGGAAAGCTGAAAACAGGAGGATCATCACTACAAGTCTGAGCTGAGTAGTGAGACCCTGTACCAAATATATTTTTTTTAAAAAAAGCAAAATCACAAAGATAACTTGGTTGTATGTTAAAAACAAAGCGTATCTTAATATGATCCTGCCATCATGCTCCTTTGCATTTAGTGAAATGAACTGAAAGCTGCATCAACAGAAAAACTTGCACACAGATGTCACGAAGGATTACATCTGAGTGTCCTTTGGAAGCTGCCAGTGTTCAGAGGTGGGGTTTTTGGAAGCAGATTCAACCATGGTGGTATGGATTCCATCAGTGGGTTCATCCACAGAGTTGTTCAGCACTAAAAGGTATTAGGAGGTGGGGAAAGATGTGGAGGGTGTGTTCCCTGGCTTTTTTTCTCCTGGCTCTGTTTCCCACCACTGTGACATAAACTACTTTCCTCCCCTATACCTTTTGTGCCCAAGAGGCAGCTGAATACTATGCTAAATACTGTAAGAACTAGGAACAATAAAAAAGCCTTCTCCTCCTTTAAGTTGTGGATGTCAGGTGCCTTAGCAGAGATTGAACTCAGGCCCCTGGACTTGCCAGACAAGTGCTTATTCTACTGAGCTATCTACTGAATGGGGAAATAGCTCAGTAGAATAAGGCTTGCCTTACTCATAATTGCTAAAACTGGGAAACTCTTCCACAAAACGTCCATATGGCTCATTCTCTCACATCTTCCATGTCTTTCTAATAAACTGGAAGACATACAGTGTAGGTTCTGATATCTGAAGCCAGGGGAGAATCCTGAAAAGAGCCACTGAATGAAAGCGAAACTGAAAAGCACAAAAATCATTCAGAGATAGGGAATTATACAACAGTCTACTTTTCCAAAAATATCTGTTCGTCTTATAAAAAGAAATAAAAATAAGACACAGAATATAGTGCTTTCATTGGGCAGTTTACCTATTTCGAGCTGGAGATTTCCCAGCATCCTCTTGAACAGACACAAGTCTTGTTGAGAGGGAGGAATTTGAGGAGTCTGGACGAATCAAACTACAGAGAAAGTGGAAAAATACTTAAATCAGTTGGGAAAGCAAGAGGAAAATCCTATCTCAATGAAATGATTCAAAAATTTAAAATCTTTTGCCTGCAACAATAAGGTTATGACCCATTTCTGTTCTTCCTACAATTATGGCGAAACATGCATAACTTTTAATCTTTAGTATATGAAATACCAAAGGAATGATAATAAAAGCTTGTAAGTATCTGAAATGCTGAATGGATGACTACAGAACTTGCCTTTTATTTCTGTTTAAATACATCATTCACTAGTTCCCCATTCCTTTAAGAGGTAATAAATTACTCCTCAGGAAAACACTAACTAAAACTCTAAGTTCTTTGATATGGCCCAATGTTGTATTATGCTAAAAAAATTATTTAGCTGAATAAACAGTCAAAAACTAATGAATCTAAGTTTTCAGTTTTAATAAGTCTAGCTAACTTCCCTGATAAAGAGTTCATAGTACCTTTCACTACCAGAAGCCGTGGTATATTTAGACATACAGAAAGACAAGAGATATCCCTTTAGAAAGAAAAAAAGTAATCTAATTTCATTTGAAACTGTTAATAAAAATCTTACAAACACATTCCTGCTCAAAGAAGACATCAGGAATTCTAAATTCAGTGATTTCTATTGCTTATTCAACAAATACTCTCAGGACGTACACATCCATGCACTCTACTTGGTGCCAACAACAAAACCCTAAATAAGAAATTCTCTCTTCTCAAAAAAAAGAAAAACGAGAAATTCTCTCTTCTCATGAAGCTTAACTTCAGTCAGTTAACATCATCACTGTTCATAAATATGTGTGATCATCCACGACGTGAGCCAAGGAGATAGGAGGAAGTAGTGAATGTGCAGAGAACAATTCAAAGACAACAAATGTTAACCAAAAACATTCACAAGTTATAAGTCTGTCCATATTTCTCAAATAGAAGTAAAATTATATTCCAGTGACAGTACCTTTGCCAGCCTAAATCATCCTCTAAGAATATGTTACGGCTGGCTTTTCTACTCCCAACAGGTGTTCTGGGTTCATTCGGATCAAGGACAGACACAGAGCAAGCAGAGTCTGAAAGAGCACTCAAGTCTTCCCCAATGGAATTACTGTCAGTGGAATAAGCATAACTTAATGCTATTTTTCTACAGTATGTACAAGCTCGCAGGTCTCCTGGGAGAAAAAACAAATAAAAGAGAACATTAAGTAAAAGCAGTAATGCATTACTCAACAAAATTATTTTAAATCTTTGAGTTAACAGGTAATGTAACAGAAAGGTCTTCCAGGAAAGCCTACTACCAGACATTTTAAAGAAGGAAAATACTATTAGTTCAGGTATCTATTTTAAGAGTCATCATAATAAATTAATCCAAGCTCTCAAATTCAAATGTAAAGTGAAAAATCTTATGAGCATGATTCTTCTCAAAGAAGACATTAGAAATTCCATATCTCAGGGCCAGTCTTGATAGCTCAGTGGACTAAAACACCTGCTTAAGCAGAGCACAAAGTGGCTGGAGTTCAATCCCTGGCATGTCATGCTGGTCTTGCCCCCAGGGCAGGCTGAGATGGTGCTTGAGACTGGACATAGGCACACCTGTAATCCTAGCACTTGGGAGGCTGAAAACAGAAGAATCACTATGGATCTGATCTACGTGGTGAGACCTTGTAGACCCTGTCCTAAATAGAGGGGAAAAAAAAAAGAAAGAAAAGAAAAAGAAAAAGAAAAGAAAAGAGAAAAAAATTCTAAATCTCAATGACTTCTATTGCCTATTCAAAAAATACTCTCGAGTTGGGGAAGTAAAACAAATGCGTGTTCTGTACACACACCAACTAGTCACAATGAATGTCACATCACATACTATAAATATGTACTACCAGTAATGAAAATTTGCAAATACAACTTAAAAATTTGACTAGCTAGGTATGGTGATGCTAGCACTTGGCTGACTGAAGCTAGCCTGGGCTACATAGTGAGTTCAAGGTCAGCTTGAAAGATGTAGCTACATTCTGTCTCAAAAAAAAAAAAAAAAAAAGTTGACCAAACAATACTAAAAAATTCTATTTTCAATAAACTATACCAATAAAATATGATAAAATTCATTTTTCCCAGACCTCAAGTAAAGCAGAAAATATTATTAAGGTCTCTATTATAGAGTTCTGAAGAATGAAGTCTTGAAGAGTGCAAAACTTTTTTGTCTTTTTTTTTTTTCCTACAAGGTCTCAACTATGCAGCTCAGGCTCATAGTGATCCACCTGTTTCCTGCCTCCCAAGGGCTGGGATTACAGGCACGCGCCACCGCACCTGGACTCCATTGCCAGCTCAGCACGCTCGAGAGAGGGCCAGTGCGGCAGGCAGGGCCAGGAACTGAACCTTGGCCCCTGTGCTTCCCTAAGCAAGCGCTTAATCCAGAGTGCAAAACTTTTTATACAATTTAAAAGCAATGTAATATACGATCACTACAAGTGCAATCTGTGTAGTGAGACCCTGTAGACCATATACTAATTATATTTTAAAGAAAAAGCAATGTAATATATAGAGATAAGAACCAAATGATATTCTTAAGAATGAGTGAAATGAAATGTTATGAGCAGGATTAACAGGGTTACTTAATACTTCTAAATGTGTTTTTAGGGATGCAGTCCTACTCAAAGACAAGTGTTCATTTTTGTCCTTTTTTTCCCCAAGCTTTGGGCATGCGCTCACGTGTGTGGATGCTTGTGTATACTGGGGATTGAACCCAGGGCCCTACCCATGTAGCTCCATCTTCAGCCATCCACAAATATCTCTGTACATATACCAGGCACTGAGAACTGGAACACCAGGAAAGTGGATCATGCTCTGTTGGCCCTTGTGTTCCACGTCTTCCAAATTCTAAACCACAACAGCAAGGGGGAAGAATAAAGCTGGGAGAGGCTCAGGGTGTAGCACCCTAAGAAGACTGAGATCAGGCCTAAGATCTCACCAAGATCTGCTATACAATTTCAAACAGTTGGCCCTTCCAGCAGGGTGGGATCTTGAGAGGTTTGGGTTGCTGTTCTGCAGTGCTGATGACTGAATCCAGGCCCTCACACATACTAGGCAATCTTTCTATCATTGACCTACACCCCAGCCCTTTATATAACACGAGAGCACACTACAAAAGCAGGTCATAAATTTAAAAAAAAAAAAGCCGGTTATACAAAGTTGCATGCCATGTCATGATTTTTCAACTAAAGAATGGCCTGATAATAACTTTCCAATTAATAATGGGCCTGAAAAATCCTTATTGCCTACTTGTAGCTAATGCAATGTCATTAGTTACAGGTTCATGATGATGCCGAAATAAATAACCTATGCTCTACCAGTCCTATAAAATTATACCACAAAGGCAGGCAACCTGGGCCCTGCATGGTACCTCACTGTGGCAACATGCTGCCATACCTGTTTCCTGTCAAGGTGGCCAGGAGAGAGCAAGAGCCTTTCAGAAAGCCTTTCAGAGAACCTAAGCCTTGGTGGCCAAACAGCAGATGGCTCACACAGCAAAAACATCACTCAGAGGGGAAATGTAGCTAAAACCCTGAAGCCACAAGAAAAATACCCTATAGGAGCATGGCTGTTAGCACTATTTGTTTTTGTTGTCTGTGACTCAGAAGGTCCAGACATCTGACTCTGCGCCCTTCCACTGCAGGGTGTGGAGG
This sequence comes from Capromys pilorides, assembly GCA_004027915.1. Taxonomy (NCBI): domain Eukaryota; kingdom Metazoa; phylum Chordata; class Mammalia; order Rodentia; family Capromyidae; genus Capromys; species Capromys pilorides. Next base: position 14,635 of record PVKN010020819.1, read on the forward strand.
GTGGAAGACTACACAGACCTTTGGCAGGTACCTGCTGGAAGTAAACAAAGAACAGAAGAGAAAGGAGGGACCCCTCTACTGCTGATCACTTCAAGGAAGTTAAACCAGATTGCAGGACATCTCACTGCATCTGTGTCTCCAAGTAAAAAGGACATTCTGCTTTCCTGCTGGCCAGACTGCTAGCCAAACAGGTCATCTGTAGCAGCACGGTCTGTCTGGTTCCCTCTCCAACTTTCACTAATGTGTGCATGAGGCCACTGAGTGATGACTGGTTTTCTGTCTACTGATAAAAATCTCTCCTGTCAGAAACTGGTTTTACAAATAAATGTTTTCATCCAAGCTTTAAAAAAATACCATACACAATCATGTGTAGCATATAATACTTGACAGCAACAATAAATTACTGCCTTTGGCTTATGCCTTCACTGTCCTATCATTTCCATCATTATTTTAGAGTGTACTCTTTCTACTTATAAAAAACAATGGTTTCCTGTCAAACAGTATATCATGCTATGCTAGCAGCACCCTCACACAGGTCATGTTTACTGCGTCTCTTGATTGATCAAGAGGTCATGTTGCTAAGCCCACAAACAAGACCAACCTGGATACCTGGGTACACAGCAAGATTCGTTCTCAAAAAAAACCCCACCATGTTGAAGTATTTGCCAATATCATGTAGATTTATGCAAGTATACTATTTGTAAAAGGACAAAAGTGGTCAGCAATGTATTTCAGAAATACCTCATCACTGAGCAGAACAAGACTAAGCTTTTCTAATAAGTTAGTAATTTAACCTAATTATTTTTACTATTAATATTAAAAATTTGGGGGGCCTGTGGGTTAGCTCAATTAAGTGTCTGCTCAGGCAAATGCAGTCAGAGGCAGGGGACCGGGGTTCTATCCCCAGACCTGTCCTTAAGGCAACCTGAGCCAGCAAAAAATATATAAAAAATTTAATGGACACTAGAAGATTTCTGAAACTTCACTGTACTATGGTCTTACCATAATACAATAAATTGTCTTATTCATTAAGACCAGTAAAATTCTGCCCTTTAAGTTATATAAATACTTTAATCAGAATAAAATTTAGCTTCTTGAGTTATTTCCACTTCTATAACTTAAAAGATAATATCTATCAAAAC
>PVKN010020820.1:0-15778 GCA_004027915.1 Capromys pilorides
TCTCCCCCTCTCCCCCTTTCCTCTCTCCTCCTTCCCTCTCCCTCTACCCTCCCTATTCCCTTCTTCCTTTCTCTTCTTCAAGACCAAAGAGAAGCAAATAATTCCCTGTAGCATTGTACACTCTTCTGAGGGAGCTTACTTATGACTCAGTTTCTGTTGTCTGCTTCTCCTATCCTTTCATCTCTCCCTCACAGAGAGATGTTCTTCTGTTCTGTGCACTTACATGTGACAAGTCAATCGTTTTTCAAAAGAGAAGCAAGGAATGCAGTTGCATGAGTAGTTGGGGCATCTCCGTCCCTGGTTCTGCAAAAAAAAAGTAGTCGGGGCATCTCTCACATTTGTTTCTATGTTCTTACCTTATGTATTGCTGTTATTAAAAATTCATATTTCGAGAATTCAAATCTTGATTACATTTCCAAAATTTTTCATGAGGAACAAAAAGGTGTTGATATCGTATTAGAAGGAAAACAAGCCTAACAACAGCACCCCTGTTTTACAGTTGTACAGTTGTTCTCTTATCATCTTCCAGCAAGAGCAGATAGCCTTTTAAAAACAGAATGTGAGCGTGGTGTGGTGGTGCACACTTGTGATCCCAGCTGGTGGGAGTGGGAGCCACCAGGCAAGTTGGAGGCTAGCATGCACATCTCACAAACAGCAAAACTCCCCAGGTGAAACAAAATGTGACTCTGCTTTCTGCTTTAGGGGGGTTCATATGCTATAATAAAAATACTTGAGGTGCAGTTGAAAAATTGACAAGCATATTGGGTTTAAACTTGTGTGCATTATGTTACGTGCATAGTTGTCTTCAACTCCATTTGAGCATATTGTCTTCCGGTCACGTGGAATGTGATTACGGTGAGCCACGACAGGGTGGAAGAGCTGTATTTAAGAAAAAAAAAAAAAAAAATGCATGGTAAGAGCCACCTTCATGCAGCTTCATGTAGGTTAGTTGGAACTTGCAAATGCTCATCTCTTTTGCATTACACATCACGACTAGCACAATCACTTCTCCCCCTCGCCTCTCTCTGTCTGTACAGGTATGTCTACGTGCATTCAAAATGATGTGTATATAAATAGTAACACTGGTGCTGGCTTAGTTTATAACTTGGACTTTCTTTTTAATGTTGCATTATACATTATCTCTAGTTATTTTTCCCCTCTTTATAATAGCAATAAGTTTGAGAAATATGGACTTCAGAATCCAGTTGACCCAGGAGTAGAAGACAACAAAAACATCACTTGAAATTCACTGGGTTCCTGGCTTTTTAATTTGGAAGCAGAAAATGCTTAGGATTGAGTGAGGCAAGTCAGTGCTGTGAGTGAGAAGCGCCTGAGGAGGCGCCAGAGAGTCTGGCTCGTGTGGTAGTTTGAAGCAGGTCGGCTGGCCGCCTGGAGGCAGGCAAGCAGCCTGGAGGCAGGCAAGCCTGCCTCTGCCCAGGAAGTGGTGCCGGGGAGCTTGCCACCAGCTTAGGGCTGAACGCTGCTGCGTTTCACCCCCGTGTTTCCTCATTGCCTTGTTTTTGCTCAGCTTCTGCGCTGGGTCTTGAGTCAGCTCCCCCCAGCCCCCTTCCTGGTGTTCTAAAATCTAGCCGCTCACCTGGTGCTGGGTCTCCTGGGAGGGGTTTGGAGCTGCTCTTTCCTATGGTGCGCCTTTGCAAAGCCTGAATGGATTTGGGACTGCCAGGAGCTTGGTCTTAGGAGCCATTAAGGCAAATTAAGAAAGGCCCAATACTTGGCATATTAAAAGAAAATCTATTGGCTTTGTAAAAGATGAAAGAGGAAAGAGCCTGAAATGAAAGCAAGAAACTTGTCTTGCTAAGTCGTGTGTATTTCCGCTCCTGTGTATCCTGGGATGGGCTGTATCGGTGGTCCCAATGCTTACATATTAGATGGCTTTCAAAGGCCACATCTGCATTAGTAAGAGCGTGGTTTTTAAAATGCTCGTAGGTGATGCTGTACACCTCCCAGTATCGGTATTTTTATTAGCAGGGAGGAAAGCTGTTTTCTTAAGTAAAATTGCAGTTTGTAGACAGCGCCTGCATTTATTTTTAAGTTTCCTTGGTCATGTTCAAGGGGTCTGATAGCATTAATGGGCTTTACCCCACGTGGAGCTGTGAGCTTATTGTAGCACTGCACACTGATCCCAGGTCAGTGTGATGCGTGAAATCAATTTATTTGAATCTCTTTGCCTCTATAGGAATTTGGCAGCATGCCAGTTGTTTTCATTTAATGTTCTTTGTGTTGAACACAGACAAGCAGGCTAGCTTTTGTATTCTCCCTTTTGGTTTCTGTCTCTTTCAACTAATATTTTACTCTATAGATTTTGAAATGAAGGAATATATTATGAATATGATTCTAATCATATATATACACACATACATATGCATATATATGTGTATGGATGTATATCTATATCTCCACTTTTTTCCCCACTTCATTTTTTAGAGGATAGTTTTGATCATGCTAAGTTTTGATGGTGACTTTGTACACGTATTTTAGAGTTTTGTTTAAATACAATTTTTGATGAAACATAATCAACCAAATCATAGATCGTATTTGTTTACATTAATGACCATCATTAAAGCTTGAAATAACCATCTTACATAGCACAACACATGTTTAATCTGTGATCTGGACTATCAGTCATTTTTAGGAGTTTTTTTTTAATTTGCAAATTCACATTTTAGTCAATACATGTTAAAAAAATATTTGGCTGTTTTCTTTTTTCTTTTTACTAACTCATCTTGATTAAAACACCAGGGTTTTGCCTCGATTTGCTATTTATAGCTTTTGATAAAGTTCTTGCTGTTAGAGTAGCGTTTTGGTTTTACAGTGTGCAGGATACTGTGGGGGGGAGGGTGGGGGATTGCATAGCGATTTTCATTGTCAACCAGTCCAGACCCTGGCATGGATGTTTTTGTAGGCAGCAGGGTTTGTGTCTGGTCGGCTGTAGGAAGAGGTGGGGAAGGAAACACTGGGGAGCAAGGCGAGCATGTTCAGTTGATGCTCCGGGCAGTTCTTGCGGAAGTTGATATGCAGAACCATGGAGTCCAGGCTTCGGGGTCAAGCTCATACCCAGCAGCCCCACTTCCTTGTTTAATTACCTGAAGAGCAAAACAGTCAGGCTGGGAGTGTGTGAAACCCCAGTATCTCTGACAACCGCCTGGCGCTCTGACATCCTGCAAGGCTGGCCCTGTCTGTCCGCCAGCGTCGGGCTGGCTCACGCCCTGGGTTCCTTTCTTTCAGGAGGCATTGTGTAGGGAAGGGTTTGGTCAGGAATCGAGGTTCCTGCCAGTGCTGTGTCCCTGCTTTTGCCTTCTGGACTACACTGACAGATGCTTCATGTTTTTTCTGTAAAGTATCTAAACATTTGGCTCTTGCTTTTTTATACTTCTGGCTTGATGCGATGCAATCTCTCTCAGTAGCAGTGGAGGGCTAGTCTTGGTTTATTGTGATCTTATTTTTTTTTTCTATCTCCCGGGATATAGTGTCCTCTGTGTATTGCTCTGTTGGGACCAGACTCACTGGTGGCAGTTTAGTGTAGAACTAGTAGTTCTGGGCTTATTTTTAGGAGGCAGCTTTGAAATCTGTATCTGTGCACAAAAATAGAATAGCCTTTTTTTTTTTTTAAAAAAAAAAAAAGGTGATAGAAGATTTAAGATCGGCTGTTTCTTTCCCATTCTTTTTCCTTCCTATTCTCCTTTGCTTGGAGTTTGAATATGATCTTTGATATTTACTATGGGGAGGGCCACACTCTTTGATGAAGCCGGGGGTAGTGAGAAATAATATTTGGATAGCACCATGTCCAAATTGTGGCATAGGATAAATATTCTAGGAAAGCTCATTGAGGGAGCCATTTGGGAGATCCCCTGCCTATAACAAGATGTTATCTTATCAAAGGGAAGCCCAGCAGGTTGTCCACAGTGCGGGCAGCTGAAATGGTCTAGCTGTGGGTGGGACCAAAGGTGCTCATGGTGAGGCTTCCTGCAAAGGGTGGGGAAAGTGTGACTCCATGTGCAGTGATGTGGTTTTTCCAACTACTTCATTAGGATTCTGTCATGCAGCCTGAAGGGCATTTACCCTTTCGGTGCACATATGTGCCTCCCAGTAATGTTAGTAGGAGTTGTAGGCATGCAGGGAGAGCTGTATGTATTTTTGCCTAGTACAGACACTTCAGGGAACTGATTCCTTTTGTTTGTTTTATCTTTGCAAATGATAAAGAGATTGCGCTCTGCAGGGAAGAGTTGGGTAGGCATTATTCTAAAAACTTTTTGCTCATATCTTCTTTATGCAAGTAAACACTTTATACATTGGTGTAGCACTCTAGTGAAGGGTATATAATCATGGAAATAACTGGATTAGCCTGGTGCACCTTGTGTTGAAGCTGGCGTCCCATGATCTGCTATGCACAGGCGTAAGTAGCTCTAGCATGTGCTATGGATCCTCAGGCATGTGTGTGTTTTTTTTATGTATCAGCCTGCTGCATTTCTTTTAGAGTGTTTCACTCCTCAATATCAAGACCTCATAGGAAAAAAAAGAAGACATGCAAATACATTTTAAGCCACAGTCCACATTCCTAACTTGCACTCTCCTCCACTGACAGACCCTTGCCTCCTCCCACCCTTCTTGCCCCTTCATATCCCCCATCCCTTCCCAGGCTTTATGTAGTTCTGTCCAGCTGGAATATTCATAAATACAAGTAACCTTAGCTCCATTTGTAGCATTCGGTTCTGGCAACAGAGAGCACACAATGCAAGAGGAACTCAGAGGACTTTGAAAAGTGAGTGGAGAGAGTTGGGCTTGCAGGTGTCGATGGGAACAAAGTGCAAACAAGAAAACGAGCTTGGTGCTTGTGCTGAGTACTCAGGGAGTGTGGAGCAAAATGGCAAGAAAAAAATAGATCTGCCTGAGAAGAGCAGGGGAGGGAGCAAGTCACTTGAGAAGAGAGAAGAGGGAGCAGTCATGACAGGTGCCCAGCAGTCATGGGACAGAGGACATTTTCATCTAACAGTTTCTTTTTTTTTTTTTTTTTGTCTTTTTGAGACAGGGTTTCACTCTATGGTTCAGGCTGGCCTTGAACTCACTTTGTAGCCTAGGCTGGCCTCATTCTTGCCTCAGCCTCCCACGTGCCAGGATTACAGGCAGATGCTACCACATCTGGCTCTCAATTCCAAAATTTTGTTAAGATTTTGGTGTACACAATTAAGAGTTTTGTTCAGAGTGAGATTTGAAATTTTTATAACGAGTAAGGGAATTGAGCTGAGGTTGGTTATTAACTACTCTTCCAGGTATGTCAGACTACAGAGCGCTGTGTCATGTTTTGCTTGGTCTTGTGTGGGGAAGGGGCATGGACGATGAAACCCTGTAGGGCCATTATAAAACATTAATTTTAAAATTGACATTGATAAGCTCAAATATGTTTTGCTGGGAATCTGAACAAATGAAGCAGTTATGGCATGAAAATTTGTAGTAGCATTCATTATAGCAAGTTTTTTTTAGTAAGGTTGAACTTTTTTATAAACTTGGCAAATCAATACGTGTGCATGGATCTTGATGACTTGCCCTGTGGAGAAAGGTGGGGAGCTGAAAGAAGACTGATGAAAAAATCCTGGGCTCATTTTTTTATTGTTGTGTATTTGCTCCACCTGGTGGATTTTGCTGAAAGTGTTTTGATCTGTGTTAATGAAAAGGATACTCTTTGAAATAAGAAGGTGGATCTTTTATTTTTGTTATTGTGTAAAATAGTTTTAATCACTGTGGAGGGAAAAACATTTGTGTTCAACTCTTCCATTGCATTTCCAATAATATGTGTGTATGTATATGTGTACATGTGTGTGTATATATAATATATATATGTTATATATATATATATATATATATATATATATATATACAGTGCATACTCATGTTAGAAGTTGTAAAAAATAGAAGAAAATTTAAAGGTGTATAACCTTTCCATTATTGACTGGCATCAATCATGTATGACTTCACATGTATGATTTCCATTGGATTAAGGACATCAGAAAAGAACTAAGTTGAATTTATTTAAAGCATACTAAATATTTTGCTAATGTACGATGATGGGTGGTGGAGAAGATGTTGATTGTGATTCTTTTTGGACAGAAGCTTTCTTGAGAAGCCCTAGGCTCAAAAATAACCAAAAATTAGCAAGAATTGCTTTTATGATGAAGCTCCATGTCTGCAGAAGGCAAAGGTAGTAGAGATTAAGGGGCCTCAGGCGTGCAGAGGGCTGTTGTTGAGGTGGTAAAATCTGCTGTTTGCTGGGCTTACATGGATTGCTTTCTCTGGAACTCTTTGGGATTCAGTTGTGCTTTGATCATCTTATTGTTTTCCTTAGGTTATTCTTTTCTTCTCCTTTAGACACTAACAGCTCTGTAACAGAAGGTGAAGTTTTGAAAACAGTGTCTCCATATGCAAGGGATTTGGAGACCTTTTTATTGTCTTTAAAATTGTCATTCATAGTCCTCATTAGCATTTATTGTTGCAAGCGTACAAGCAGAAAATGTGAAATTGGTATGTCATGAATAGCCCCACAGAGCTCTGGAGCCCTCCGATTTTGCCTGCAGTGTGGTGTGGGCTGGGCTTTGAGGGAAAGCTGTCCAGATGGCTGCCTGCACAGAGCAGAGCTGCGGGTTTTTGTCTCTGGTGCTGAGAGGAGGGAAAGTTCACTGGAGCATACGCCATCACCGTTGCGTTTTAACAAAACTAACTCACCATTAGTCAAGATGGGGAGGTGGTGACATTGAAACAAAGGTTCTCCATATAGTGTTGCAGTCCTTGTCAGATGAATGAGGGTTGAGTAGTTAGGCACTATTCGAGTGAGTTTTCTGGTTATACAAAAGAGGAGGGAACCATAAATGGTAACTTATTTGCAGATTTACATACAAGTGTGTACTTTGAAGATTGATTGTTTTCATGGACAAATGCTTTCATTGGAAGAAATGAGAGTTCATACAGCTAGTGTTCAGCCTTGTGGCTTAATAAGGCAGCATTTGCCTCGGAGACAATTTTAAATCATTTAACCCTTTGTTAGTGACTATGGAGGAATCTACATTTAACTGTGTTAATAGATTTCAGGTTTGCCTTTAATATCACAGTCATAAAAAGTTGTTGATGGTCAAAATAAAAACAATATATTTTTAAAGAGTTTATCACTATCCAAGACAATGCAAAATAATTAGGTGTAGAATTTTTTTCTAGCAAGTGATATTTTATCTTAGATTTCACTTTACACAAATACATATAATGCATTGTACGTACTTAATGTATGAAGGTATATCTTATGCATGTGTGGAAAAAATTAAATTTCCACTGGAGATGAAAGTCATATATTGCTTGAAAACCTGTCAGAATGATACAAGTTTCACTTTGTCCTGTTGCCATCTGTAGACATTGAGGCTGAAAAAAAAAAAAAATTGAAGAGACTTGTTTATCAGTTTAGGAAGTCATTATTTGAAATATTTCAAGGATGGAATTTTCAAATTACAATTTTAGAGTTCATTAATTCACCTTACCAGATAAAGATTCAGAACTTGAAGCTACCTGAGTGCACAGGTTTAACGCAAAGTCCTGGGTGAGGGGCGGGGTTTCTGACTTCTCACTCTGCCCACCACTCCCTGGTCGATGTAGATTTCTCCTCAGTCCTGGCAGCTTAGTGAGAAGGGGGGTCTTGTGGCTCCAGTTCCAAGTGATCCAAGCAGCAAAGCTTTCCTGCCCCTGTAGTGTCTGCATAATCCCCTTCTGAGGCAGGCTTCCTCTGTCCAGAGTTTCTTTGTATTCCGTTATACCTTATTGCTGGCACTTAGGCTCTCCTGGACAGCCCCAAATAACCTTTTGACCCTGTGATGTGTACTCACCTTCCATCCCTAAGGTGGCAGTCAGGTGTTCTGTTCTTTTGCCATTGAAGCCAAGTTCTTGTGCTTGTTGTCTGTGAGCCTGGCCCAAAGCTGAGGAGGTGCAATGCTTGCCAATCATGTTTCCCCAAGGAAATATTCGAGGGAAATAGTATAACTGTGTCAAGTTGTTTACAGCAGACATTTATAGAAAGGACTTAAAATAACAGATAACCTCTTACCTTGATGGACGGCTGCAGTGAACTTTTTAACTTCATTCTTTTCTTCCTCTGTGCTGTTCACTTCGTTGTGGTTGGCTGTTTCTTGTAGCCTAAAACATAAACCATTTGTTTTTCTTGCAGACAAAGTATAATTGGATTTATCTTTGTCAGGAGACAATCTATTATGGCCTTTATTTAATACAGTTTTGGATGTCTTTTAGTGGCCGAAACAGATTAATGTACATTTTTATTAGGTGTTGTATCTATTTAATTGACTGTCAAAGTGATGAGAAGTTAGGAAATCATCCGGAGAGGTCCATCTCCCCTGCCCAACAGCTCACACATTAGGTAGGTTTGCCCTGTCAGTGGGATGCCTTTAGAAAACACTAATAGCTTCCAGCTGGGTGGAAAATCAAAACCTTTGGGGTCTGACAAAACTAGCAGATTTAAATTTGAAAGCAGAGCTAATGCCTCCATTTTATTTTTTACCACTCGCCCATAAAACATTATTTTCCAATATGTCAGCCTCATTTGGTGGCCAGTGGTCTGAAATTGAAAGTGGAACAAGCAAGCAGAGAAATCTGGACATCAGTGAGGCCGCCCTTTCAAGCTGGTGTGCCACTTTGCAGAAAGGTCTCCCTAAAAGCAGGGGGGTCTTAATGACCATTCATCAAAGCTCGTTGGCTGATCATTGAGTGCCTTCGCATTCAGTTTATCAAGTCTTGCACATAAAAAAGTCAGAATAAGCCTTATTCAGCTTTGTTTAAGCCAACTAGAAGTAAAATGCTCCATTTGAACCCATTTTGTCCTTGTTTTTTCACTTTGTTAACGCAGTCCTGCTTAAATGAGTGCCTTTATTGGGTCGGTTAGAATATCTGAAACTATTAATTCTCTTGTATTGAATAGCTGGTGGCAGGCCAGAGCAGATGGGGTAGGAAAGTATTTGGTTGGGAGTATTGCTTTCAGTTAGGATCAATGAGTTTTCAGCTCCTTTGAATTAACTCACTTAATACCCACTGTGTGCAGTAACAGTGTATCACAACAGCCAGCTAGAAGCAGAGGGGGAAGTTGAGAAGACGTATGGAAAAGCTTTTGCTCCACTTCCACCTTCACCACCATGGAGATCTTTCATGAACTGCAGACAGTACCAGTAGACTGCTAGTCCCTACTGCTAAGTTAGGTTTAAACAAAGGAAATATTTGTGCTGCGGGGCTGCCTAGTTTTGGAAGTGAGAAATTCCTGGGAGTGATACAGTCCTGTGATACTTTTCTAATGAATGACCGAAAGTCATTGTCAGAGACCTGTCTATGCCCCTCATTGTACAGGTGCCTCTCATTTTGTTGTCTGCTACATTTCCTGACTTGGAAAGTAATGATTTAGATGATTAAAAAAAGTTAAAGAATGGTCTTAAAAATGATCTGTATGCTTCAAATAAAAGGTGGGCGTTAGCTGATATGGCCTATCTGAGGGATTACTCAATTGGTCACTAACTTATCCTTTGTTATTGTTTGGATATGTCTTAATTCTATAGAATATGTTTCAGTGGTGATACATTAATATATTCTATGTTATTACTTTGGCTATATTTTAATTTTATGAAGAATGTTCAGATGATGATGCTGGATGATATTTTTGTATTGGAGAAAATCTTTACAATGTGTATTCTAGGTTTTTTTCCTCATTCACCTACAAAAAATGTATTCATCACATTATTGATTGTCTATTTTTGTTATACAATTTGAATAGGAAGATGTTGGCTTCTTGCGCTATCTTTCTTTCTTTTGTTTTAAAGAGAAACTTAGGTGACTGCGTGGAGCTGTGTGTTCAGGTCCTTCAGTTCAGGGAGAGATGCCAAGTGGGGCTGCCACTTTGCTTGCCTCTGTGAATTAAAGAATAAGAGGAGGAAACTGGTTCTTGAAGAAATGCTGAACTAGTCTCAGATGCACACACATACAGTCAGGCGCTTTCTGCAGTCAGACTTCTAGGTGAGAATCTCCAGGGATCCAGGTTTTGTTGACGTGGATCAATTTAAAGTGGCAATTACTGTAGTCAGATAACAGCTTAAAAAGCCTTTTTACACATAGAAAAGATACATAATCACACAGCATATGGAAGTTCAATTTTCTGAGCTGTGGTTCAGGGATTGGCAGTGTACCGATATTAAGACCCAGTTTTAAAACCAGATATCATCCAGTTTTCTTAAAGTGTATTGCATTTTTGTCATATGATTTTCTATTTTAGAAGTGATTCACCATGCATATTGATGAGAGGTTGGGTTTCCTACTGTGAAAATGTTTTCTTTCTAACATAGGTAAAGTATTAAAAAAAAAAATCAGTACTGTGTAGCATTGAATGGCTTTTTAAAAATATACTCTTTAAAAAGGAAAATCTACAGATTTAAAGTGTTGGGTTCCATAAAGGCACTTACAATAAGGGCTTAATTGATTATCACACTCATGCCCACTGTAAGGCTCCCATCATAAGAATATTTGAGCGTGGTGCTTAACTGAACTGAAATCCATTACATAGAACCTCATTACAAGTGACATCTAACCAAGATGAACAAAAAGATTGGCCTCATAAATAGGGTGCAGTATACTGTTAGTGACAGAGCAGAGTAATCATTATGAATTGTAGTCTTTTTACAAGTTGTCTCTGACAGTGATGGATTTTTGAGGGGTTCACTGGCTGAAGCAGGGCTCCTTGGGTGCAGAAGAACTGTAGAAGTTCTTATTGATCCATGCTGTTTTTCAAAGCTGAAATGGTTTTGGTCAGTGCAGAGTGTGTGGGGCGCATGTGCGTGGGCTCTGGAGTGCTTTCCTGGGGAGAGGTGTAGAAAGAGTGACTAGGTAGAAGTCAGAGTCATTGCCTCTGTTCCAGATGGGTTCTTAGAATTTCTTCAAGGCAGCAAGGAGGGAGAAAATCAATCTGATGAAAGCTAAAAGCATATGGAAAATGTAAAATAAGCAAAGGACATGTTGATGACTGTGGGAACAGCAAGAGTTAAAGGTGATGCCCCTGTCTGTCATGCCCATGGAGCTGCAGCCTGGTCAGAGAATTGTTTCTGCCTTCATGGTGGATTGAACCTATCCTGGGAAGGTAAAGCCTGAGACATCTAGGTGGGCATGTGGCCTGTTGTTAAAACAAATAAACACAGACCCAGGGAAGATTTGCAAGTGTTAAACTGAGGAAGAACTTTAGAACTAGAGAAGAGCATTTTCCTTTTGGCTGGAATTTTTTTGTCTGTTTTGAGAAAAGCAAAGCAAGACAGGCAGGCGTATGTTTCTCCTATGAGGCAAGGATGTTTTACAAAGGACTAAAGAGGGACTGCTGAGAGGAAAATAGCCAGCTTTAGATAAAGCACCATAACAAAGGCTCGTCGTTTTATATATCATGGTGTCCATTAAAGCTTAATAGGGAAGAGCCCATTGAACCTGGCTGGGTGTGTGTTATTCATGGACAGGATAAACATTTAAGGGTGTGCAAAAAAATCAAAAATCAGGAGGGCATGATTGTTCAGCTTCTGAATAGGCTTTACAATGAAGATTTTGTTTTTATCTCCCATGGATCTCTATGCGTGCTAGAAGAGAGTAAGCTGGAAATGTTTGCAGCACATCAACGGGGGACCCCAGGGGGTTAAAAGCACTCTAGTAAAATAAAAGTGGTTGGATTGTGCTTCTAAAAAGTGTTCTATTTTCCACATGCTACTGAGAGGCTTACAGAAGGAGTGATTCTGAGACTTTGTTCAGGATGATACACTGGCACAATATACCGGCTCCTGACACGTTTGGCAACTGTTTGGGATGCCTAGCTCAGTAAACAAGCTTTGAGGTTTGTGGCTATGTTTGTTTTTAAAATGTAGTTCTTAGTTATGTGAGCTCAAAGGAGAAAAGGAAAAGCTTTTTGCCTGGGAGGAGTGGCGGACCAGGTCTGCATTTCCATCCTGTGGCAAGATAAGGGTTAATGCTCCAGGGGATGGGGGTGGCGGTGGATGAATTATTCAGCATTTAGCTTATCTTTCCACATTTCACTTTCTGCTTTTTGGTGTCCTGGAACTTGTGGAGAGCCAGGAGAGAGAGCAGCAGTCAGGGGAAGCAGGGGTTGTGATACTTTGCACACACGTCCCTGTCATTGTTCTGCCTGAAGAGACAGGGCTGGGTTCAAGGCCACATGTGTGCCTGTCATCCTCCACATTTCTGCTCCAAGTGCAATCCAGAGTGTCAGCTCTCCATCTGTCTCTGCCTGGCAGGCGCACGCGCCCGGCATCGTGCCTCGGGCCATGCCGCCCCAGCCCCTCTGACGGCCTCCGCTCTGCGCGGCGCCTCTCCTCCGCGCTCCTCTCCTCTCCTCTCCTCTCCTCCTCTCCTCCTCTCCTCTCCTCTGCTGTGCTCTGCTCTCCTTTCTGCCGCCCCGCACATTCCAGAACAGGAGGCATGAGCCGGCGAGGACGCGCTGGCTGTTAGGACAGAGCTGCTCTCCTGAGCCCGCTGGATCCCAGGATGCCTGGTGAGTGAGCCCTGCCGCTTGTGTGTGTGCGCGCGGAAGGAAGCTTTTCATGCACGGAGAAGACCGGCTGCTCGGCAGTCTGTTCTTGATGAAGGCAGAAGAGGCTGGAGGTGACAGAGGTGTGATGGAAAGGTGACATGAAGAGAACCACCAAGATCTAGGTACAGGGGTGCAGGGTATGGAGCCCTGGATTTTACAGTTTTAGGGGTGTCTTTCAAAGGCTGAGGGGTGGCACAGTCACTGATGTCTTTCCTGAACAGTTTACTTGATGGATTTTAGCCCCAGTGAGAAGTATTGTTTTTGTTCTGTATTCTGGGGCTGTCTTCTTTACTTCATATCCTGGAAATTTTGTCCATGGAGGATTTTCAGATTATGGTGGAATCCTGGGATAAGGTCTCTTTAAAAAGCTGTTTATGTCACAAAAAGTGAAGGAAGTATTGGTACTATGAGGAATTGCATTTTTGCCCTAAAGCATAGTCCTTCGATGTCATCAGAGAAAAAAAATCAAAATCTGTTAATTGATTTTTTTTAAATGTCTGCTGAAGTTGTGAAGCTGTTTTGATCCTAGAAATTTAGTGTATGACAGTTTCCTCTGAAAAATGTTGTTTTTGGAACCTCGGGTGTTTTCCGTGGTCCTCTGCTTGTGGAGGAGCCTGGTGGGGAAAGGGCTGTTTCTGCTGCTCCTAAGAACTGGCTGCACTGCCCTGCACGGCATGGGCAGCAGCCTATCTTCAGATAAAAAAGCCAGGGCACAGAGCGATCCTCCAGCTGCCTGTTTGTGGAGATTATTTGGGTAGGACAGGCACAAGAGGCCGTGCTGGGTCGCAAAGTTTGTGTACCTCACAGATGGTGTTTTGAAACATTATCTGCTGCTTTTTTGCAAGCACAGTTGTGGGAAGGTATTGCCAGTTGTTGGAAGAATGTTTCCCTCTTTAGGGTGCATCTTGCAGCCCATCCTCATCCTTATTGGTATATGCACAGAAAGGATGCATTTGTGACAGAGTTGCACTTTTTATTAATTCAGAAGGATAAGATTGTACATAACTGCACCATGGAGGAAGTGAGTTTACAAAAAAAGACAAGGAGTAAGGTCCTCAAAAGGTCGTTTTAATTCTTTAAGCTTTCATCTGCGCTTGTGATGTACCATGCAACTAAGGAGGTCGTGAGCATTGGGTATATAATGTAGAAATGTGGTCACAGGGCTTGTGTTTTTTATTTCCCCAGACTAGTGGAGCACAGCTTTATGTGATTTTAATATGATAGTTCAAGTGTTCTTCGTCTTCATATTTTTAATATGTGTTAAATGACCAATCAGCATCTTGAAGAATGTGTGTTACTAAAACTGCACACAGTGCATGATGAGTGAAACAGAGTAGTTAAGACCCTGGCTCTTCCTTGCTTGTTACAGGATTTTAAAGGAAACTTCTTAAGATGCATTCGACTATATTTGAAGCTTCAGAGTCATTGTAACTTTGTGTTAGGGTTAAGTTGTTAATATCTGACTGGCTGAACGGCAGTAGCTGAAGTGTGGGCTCTGTTTTTCTCTCTCATGGACTGTGTTAGGAAACCTTGTACTTGGATACAGAGAATGATATCAACAGCTGTGACTGGGAGCGTGTGCCAGGATGGGGACACTTCAGCAGATCTGACACTTGGCTATTTTTGACATCCATCTGTACTTTTTAACCTACTATCGAATGTACTGCCTCTTAATATATTTTAGTTAATACATATATATTAATGAGCAATTTTAGTCATCTGGGGAAGTTTTATACTTTAAGGCATTAGAGGTAGATGAATAAGCTGCTTTGTGTAGTTTGATCTTTTTTGTTTTTTAAAGACTATGTATATATCTTTTTATAATTAATGTGTCAGAATTTGTTCTTGGTTGTCTCAGATTTGATGTAACAATTCTCAGATCCAGGGTCTTTCCCATACAATTGGAAATCCCTAGAAACAGATGTATAGAAACTAACCTTATTTAGACATACCGATCCTTGGGGTAGGTAGGCTGAGAAAAACCTTGGTTTGAGGTTTTCTAGAATGATATTGGCAAAACACCATTTTTTAAGCTGTTGATAGAATAGTGCTACAAAATGAGCTACAGAAAGTCAAAGGAGGTTATGCATGCTATAAAGAAATAGATTAAACTATTTTAAAATTATTTAATTCACTATAAGGAAATACCATTTACTACCTGTCGTTTGTGTAACAACTAGATCCTTGTGTTTAAGAGAAGGAAATGTTTTCTCTTGAGTAGGCTGGGAGACCTTGGGCATTATATTGTTTCAGAAGGAGGTGATTCTGAGCTTTCTAAAACATTTCTATTTCTATCAATCTTGGTATAATATTATCAAAGAACATATGTTGACCTACAAAATGCTTTCAGGACTGTTTCCTTAAAAGGACAATAAGTGAGCACAGTCCCTGTAGCCCAGAAATAGTGCTGTTCTTTCAGAAGATGGCTAGTATTAGGTCAGACCACCCTTTTTCAATGGTCCTGTTCTCCAGATGTGGCTGGAACTTTTTTTTAAGTTCAAGTTTCCAAAAGAAAAAAAAAGGAGGGGTTTGTTTTCAAAATCTGGTTTTACTTAAGACATCTCCATCCTGGAGTGCATTTCATAAATTGCCCACATATTTTTCTTAGCAGAGAACTTAACTGGCTGTAATTTTTAACACATGGCCACATCATGTGATATTTTCAAAACACTTACACATAGCTTTAAGAAGGTCCCTGCAGAAATGATCCATCCTCTCACAGTTGGCCCATTTTTTAACAGCATATCTGCATTTTCCATTTAGCAGGGCTATATATTATTAGCTTACATTTTTGGGTAGTAAAACAGTGCATTGCTGATTGTAAAACATGCACTTTATTATCTGCTGAAAATTGATTTGGCATTTATAGCCACTGTGTACTAGACTGTTTTTCTGTTTTTAACATCAATGCTTGCAAGCGATGATTTGTGTAAGAAACAGAAATGAAATGGCTATGGACAGACAACTGTTAGTATCCCTTGTAACTGAACATTTGGGTAATGCACCTGGTTATATGTGTATATTTTAATAGCTGTATCGAAATACTATTATGCAAGAGTAAAAACATTGCATGTTATTCACTAACACTACTTTACCTTACAAGTTGGGCTGCCAGCCTATTAGGCTAACTCTTTAGTGTTTAAAAAAAAAAAAAAAACT
>PVKN010020821.1:0-15805 GCA_004027915.1 Capromys pilorides
CGGAGTCGGGAAGGACCCACAGGCAAGAGGCCTCTGAGGACATGACCACAGTGAACAAAGGCAAGGCTAAGTGGAAGTGTCCCAGGCCATCTGGTGCTTGGGCTGTGGGAGCAAGAAATCATACTTGCATGCTCAAATGGATCAGAGACAAGGGAGAGTCCAGGTCAGCCCAACTGAGCCCAGCTCACCTGAGCCCAGGAGCAGCCCACAGAAGGACTTGTCTTCCCCCCACCGTCCAAGGCCCTTTCACACAGCTGGCCAATGTCCTCCACGTTTTTGGCATTTTATACAAAAGAGGCTCCCAGGAGCTGGAACTTTCTGAGAGTAGAAAGCAGAAAGCTGGGTACTCAGCAGATATTCAACAACATCTGATTCATACAGGTGAGGAAGGATGAAAGAGGAGCTGAAGCAGAGGCTCATGGCAAGGGGATTCCACCAAATTGGGGCACTTGGCACAGATCTCCGGCCTCCCGGGCCTGGGAAAGTTTGCCCCTTAAATGGGAGCCATCTCCTTGTGTCCTGCCTCTTTCCTGGCACTGCCTGACTCCTAAGACCAACAAGTCATTCTCTAGATCCAAAAATTTCTTAGAGCTGACCGATTTATTGTCACCTCTGTACTCCATTGTGGGTTTGGCCCAAATCCAGAACATTCTGCTTCCTTCTTGGGTCTTTTTTAGAGAGAGAAAATGGACTGAAAACCTCCCTTAAACTCAACCTGAGACTTGATCTACATTAAGTCAAGACCCCTAAATTCTTGCTCACTGTAGCTGGAAAAATCTTAGCTGTCCCCATAGGAGGCCACATTTCTAACTGAGAAGAATAATTTCCATCCTCATGAGCCATATAGTCATCTTCCCAGTGCACCCAGCCCACACGCCTCAGGGACCTGAGCCAAGGGGTGGCCCGGCCAAGGATACACCCCCTCTGCCTAGTGGAAACAGAAGAGGGTGAGTGGAGAAGATGGGGAAGTTAGGGGTGACCGAGCCAGGTAGGGTGGGGCAAGAAAGACAGGAGAAGCAAACGTGGTCCAAACTATCAAATATCAAATAACATAACCAAAGCTGCCTGCCTTTGGTCCCTTTTCCTGTGAGCCAGTCTGCTGGTCACCACAAGGTTCTTTTCCAAAGGATAGCCCTGTTCCGGGCTTCCTGTTTATGGATGGACCCCTAAACATAGAAACATGGGGAGCAGAACTGTGATTTATTCATTGTCCACCCAGAAACTGCCTTTAGAGGCAGCACCTAGAGCTGTACCTTCTAGTATATTCTAGGCTTTTTTCCTGACTGCTCCCAGCAGCTACACCTTCCATGAATGCGCCTTATCTGCAGTGGGCTCCTTGCCCACCTGTTCTTCCGGGACTGCTGTTGGACTGCTCAATCTCTGCTGCTGCCTGGCTCCACAGAGGACTGTGTTAATCTTCTTGTTGCTGAGACAAATTACCCAACATCCAAAGTTAAAGGAGGGAAAGCTCATTTGTCCTGCAACTTATAGAGGTTTTGGTCCATAATCGGTTGGTTCCATGGCAGGATAACACATGGCAGAGGGGCAACAATTCAAGGCAGGGAGAAGATCGTAAAAGCAGCAAGGGACATTAGTAGCATCTTTCTATCTCTTTTATCTTATCCAGACTACGTAGGGCAAGCAGTATTCACACCCTTAATCCTTGTGCCCTGGGACCATGCATCAGTCCCAGCATCAGCCCCGCCTGTGGCTGCACCAGGCTTTGGGGGACGTCTAGACACAAGGCATAACAATGACCTTGGGTCTCACCTATCACCGCAGCAGCCACCACTGTGCCCTGAAGTGTGACCAGTGCTCCACGAAACGCAGCCATGCCTGCCACTGTACGAAACAGAGGGGAGAGGTTCGTGAGCTCTAGCGTTCTGCTCAATTAAGCCACCACTGTGTGTCTTAAAACTATGGGCCAAACATAAAAACATGCTTGTAATCACCCTTGTTTATGCCTGGTAACTTATTTTCAATATTACCATTATTACACTGGAAAGTATTTTCCTCTTAATATACAATTTAGTTTTTTGGAGAGCAATGTCATTTCATGACATCTTGGAGTAAAAAATTTCCCTCCAGAGGAATCCATCTCTAATTTAACAATTAAAGTCAATAAAAAAATTAGGACTCAGTGTGCAGGGTCTTCTTCGAGAGCTGGTCCCCCTCCTGGCTCACATCTGCTGCCATCTTTCCCCACCCCACTCATTCTCCAAGGTCTTTGGCATTCGGGGCCATTTCCAATGGCTCTGTGTAGCTCTGACAGACAACCATGAAATCGTGAGCTTACCTCCCGGGAGAGAAGTGGTCTGGGGAGGGCCTCAGAACTCATGTTGCTTTAAAGGCAACCAGATCCCCAAAACACAGGCACTGGGGAGCCTGGCGCCATCAGCTCTGAGGTGAGAAAGTGCTGGCAACTCATTCGTGCCTAAATAATGCTCCATTTTCTAGAATGATCATCATTCCATTCTCTTTTGTAAGTTCTGCAGGAGTAGAAATTCCATCGGTCCCTGTTCTAGGGTTTTGTGGCTTCTTATGCAACCCACTATACTCTCACATGTTTAGTTCATGGTGGAGTCACCAGGCTCAGTCAAAGCAAAAACAAAATAACAGGGCACTCAATTAGATTTTACTTTTAGATAAGTAGCAAACATTTTTAGCATAACTATATCCTACACAGTGTTTGGGAAATATTCAGACTTTAAAATAATTTGTTTATCTGTGATTTGAATGAATCTTGAATTTTATCTGGCGATGCTGCATGGGACAATGTCTCAAGCCAACGCTGACCAGACTGTGGGCGTCAAACCCAAGCCCATATTGGGCCTGGCTTTGAAGCACTGACTTCCCCCTTAATTTGAGAGGCCCCCTAGGTGGGAGCTCCTTCGGATGAAGTCCACGTGAAGGCCATGTCCAATGGCTGACGGCCATTGCTGTCAGGAGATGATGGGAGGAGTGTCCAGCCAATCAGGTTGTCCCAACAGCCAGTGTGGGACACAAGGCTCCTCTTACCTGCACTGGTGAGGAAATGCCACATGAGCTGCGTTGACAGGCCTTCGGAAGCCAGAGCAGAGGCTGCCAAGGTGGGTGAAACAGGAAGTAACACTCAAGGGATGGATTCCAAGTAAGGAAGGAGAGGAATGGTGGGGGCAGTTATGTGGCAGAGCCCACATTTAGGTAGCTTGTGAGAGGAAGGAGTGTCCAAGGTGAAGTGTACATCCTGCATGGCTGCCAGGTTCCAAGAGGGCTGGCTACAGTCCTGGCAGGCTTCCAGGAAGAGGCATGAATCAACAAGACAGGATGGGACAGACGTTGGGGGCCTGCACTTAGGAAATCAATACCCAAACCAACGGTAGTCAATTAGTGACTGGCTCCCTTCCATTCTGTGCAGGAAGGAGTCATGGAAGAAGAGAGGCTGGGCTTTCTCCAGCCAGTGAGCAGAGGTGTAGGAAAGGGCCAAGTGTGGAGGGGGCTGCAGGAAAGGCAGGGGGCTGCCGGCAGAGTACAAGGGGCCTGAGGGGGAAATGTAAGTATTTGGGGATAATGCTTTATATATTTTGGCCACTGGATCAGCCAGGATTCTTAGCTGCCAATGGAAGAAACTCAAGTCAAGTTGGCTTAACCTGTGAGGAGAAATCACTGGCTGTTGAAGACTGAAAAGGCTGGGAAAGCTTGCTTCAGTCTGGCTGGATGGAGAGGCCCCAGCAATGTCGATGAGACACTGGTGCTGCTGTCTTCTATCTTTTCTTTGGTGTGTTGACTCCTCTGCTACTCTTTCCTGAAGGTCTGGCGCTTGTACCAACCCAGCAAGCCTGGCGGGAGGGCTGCGAGTGGTCCACAGCTTTTGAGTTGGACTTGTTTTATGAGTCCTTTACAGAGCCATCACTGGGCCAGGAGAGTAGAATTACTAATTTGCTAAGCCTGGGCTAAGTGTTCAACTGGGGTGAGGTGTAGCCATTCATAGCCTTTGACTTTGAGAGAAGTGGATCCGTGGAAGAATGCTGGGTAGGGGGCCAGGGAGATAGCTCGGTGGCACAAGTGCCTGCCTGGCAAGTGCAAGGTCATGAGTTTGAACCACGGTCCCACCAAAAAAAAAAAAAAAAAAAAAAGAATGCTGGGTAGTGCTAGGAACACTGGGTACAGCTAGGACACTGATTACTGCTAGGAATGGTACAGCTAAGAATTCCGGGTATCTTTAGGACTGGTACAGATATCTAGGACTCCTCAGTACACTAGGAATCCTGGATACAGCTAGAAGAAAGGAAAGAGGAGGTCAGACAAAAACAGCTAATGTTCATGGATGCAAGTTTTGTTTCTCTTTTTCTTTTTGACCATGCTATAGATTTAACCTAGGGTTCTGTACCTCTAAGTTACACTCCTAGCCCTTTTTTTTATCTTGAGACAAAGTTTCACTAAATTGCTCAGGCTGGCCTCACACTTACTATCTTCTTGCCCTGCCTCCCGAGTAACTACAGTCATAGCTGTGTGCCACTGTGTCCAGTCAAGACAATGAAGTTTACACAAGCTACACAAGTGATCCCTAACCTTTTGATACCAGTGACTAGTTTCATGGAAGACAACTTTGCCATGGACTGGGATGGAGAGAGAGGGGTGGTTTTGAGATGATTCAAGCATCTTATATTTACCGTGAACTTTATTTCTATTGTTATTATGTTATAATATATAATGAAATAATTATACAACTCAGCAGAGAATCAGTAGGAGCCCTGAGCTTGTTTTCTTGCAATCAGAAAGTGCTGCCTGGGGGTGACGAGAGACAGGCACACCTGAAGTGTGTTGTTTATCCAATCTACTCTGTAATCTTGTTTTCATTGCTACCACTGCTGAGAAACCTGTTTCAGAAAGACAGGCTGTTGGACAGAGAAGCAGGCGTTTTAGGCTTTTGTGGCAATCCCAGGATGTTTTATCTTGATTTTAATTCAGAAGGCATGGGACTCTGAAGTTGTCCCGAACATACGTTAAACCAACCATTATTTAGGATCTTAGCAGTTGGTCCTCTTCTAGCATGGATGAAATCCTTCACCTGGGCTATCCACATACAAATTACAGATCCATCCCTCCCTAGTCCAAGAAAATCATGCTCAGACTCTTTCGAAAGCTGAGATAGGTGATCACGCATGCATCATGGGGATGGGGACTGGCTGAGTCTCTTTCAACATCTCTGCTAATGTTTGAAGCAGGACACAAATCCCAATGTTCACCCCTCATACATCTATTTTATCTGCTGACTTGAGCACAGCTGTCTTTTTCTCCTGAGGTGACAAATTGAGTTTGTTGAGCAGGTCGAATATGTCGCACAAGTAAGCAAGTTTTAGAGCCCATTCTGTGACTCTGGAAAATGCTGCTAGGGAGACTTTTTCTAAAAGAACTCTCTGAAGAAGCTCTCATAACTCAAAAATGCTGGCCAGTTGTCTACTGTTAGAAAGCCATCTTGCTGCTGTGTAAAAGAGAGCACGCGTGCATCTGTCCATCTCCTCACAGAGGAGCACAAGCAGACCTGAGCTAAGGGCATGCACTTTAACGTGGTTCAGAGTCTTAACCTCATTTTGTAAAACATTGCTCCAGGCAACATTTCTTGGAGAGCCAGACTCTACGGATGACGCGGCGCATAGACTCACATTCAGAAGTGACCGTTTGACCTGAGTAGCAGAACCCAAACGCACTCAGTTGTGGCAGCCACTCTTCTACACAAACACAACACAAAGTGACTGCTTCTGTATGTAATTATTCAAAAACTTGAATAGCTCTGCAACTGCAGCATTGGCCACAAAAGTACATGTAACAGATCCTCTTACACGTTTCCTGAAAAATTTAGGGCACATGACAAGGATCGTTGCTGTGTTGTTGTCATCAGTAGGTTTGCCAACCTGGATTTCATATACAAGGGCTCTTTAATCCTATCTAACAACTGTGCCTCGATGTCTTCTATTTCATCAGTTCATCTAGTGCCAGATGAGAGAGGAACCCGTGCCACCTTGTGAACTGCAAGTTATCCTGCAAGTTCAAGACAAATGCCTTCATCAGCAGGCAAGATCAACCCTTCGCCAGTAGCAAAGGGCTTCTGAGCTTTGGCAGTGCAGGCACCAAGAAAGCTGCTGTCGGTGCTGACACGTCTGACGATGTGGTGGCTGTCTTCGTCATTCTTGGTTACTCTTCTTATTGCTGAACCTAAACACCTGACAGCCAAAGTTAAAGGAGGAGAGGTTTACTGCCGCTCTCAGTTTGTAGAGGTTTCAGCCCACAGTTGGCGGCTCCGAGGTGGGGTGGAGAGGCAGAGAGGCAGCACAGAGGAGAAGCAGTGCACAGCAGGCAGCAGGCAGCAGGCAGCAGGCAGCAGGCAGCAGGCAGCAGAGCAGTGAAGTGGCAAAGCAGCAGCAGCTGCCGCCCTGCCTTCCTTCTATTTCTCTATAGTCGCCCAGGTCCTCCCCTTTGGTTGGAGCCACCCACTCCTGGGATGGACCTTCCTATTAGCCGCACCAGTCAGTGGACTAATTCGGTGACCACACACCCTTAATCCTAGCATCACACCATTGATGCAGCTACCTCAGTGCAAGTCCCATGTGTCTGAGCTATTTCCCCAGCCCCACTGATAAGGTTTTGATAAAATCTGAAATCCACTGATTTATTATGGTCTCTGCACAGCCACCTGCTCTGCAAAGATTTGGCATGCCAGTCTTTAAGGCTGGTTTGTATCCAACCATCCCTCAAAATTCCTAACGTTTTCTATGCCTGCAGCTTGGACTATCTGTTGGGTGCACGGAGGGGCAGAGGGGCGCTGAAGCACTGGTCCTGCCTGGCGCAGGCGCATTCCCTCCGTGGAGGACTTCCCCATGGGCTGCAGCTGCCCAGAGACTGCTGCTCTGAGTGAACTCATGCACTTCCCTTCCTCGGGCCTCTATTTCTTGGTCTGTACAATAGGAATACTGAAGATGGTGGCAGTGAGCACAGGCCTCTCTCTATACCTGGTCCTCCTTGGGCCTGCCACATGCCAATGGCCAGGGACTACAGGTCCCCTGCATTCTGCCACTGCTCCTCATCTGCCCGCTGGTAAGGCTAGAATAGCATGGATCCCACCCCAACCCTCACAATGGCTTATCAGTGGCTTTGACAGGTAGATAATCAAGGAGGGCAGCTGCTGTTTAAAATACAGAGTAGCTGTCTCTCTGCCTGCGGAGTGATCAGCTCCAGCTCCTTGCCTGGCGTCCAGGGCCCAGGCCCTCCAACCCTCCCTAGTTCAGCTTTCTGTAGCCCCAGGCCTCTGCTTGCAGCTCTGGGGACTGGATGAGACCTGGGTATATGAAGGTGGCTGCTGGCAGAACTTTGGAGACCTGAGTCTGAGTGGCACAATGATAGGAGAACACAGCCTCCATGTTAAAAATTAAAGAATTATAGGTAAAATGAAAAGCACTTTGAGTGTCCAGGTACCTGAGCAGGCTGCCATCCCTCCCCCTCCCACTTCCCCCACACCCATGGTGGCTCACTGCATGTGTTGGTGCAGACCTCGGCAACGGTACACATATGGAGCACTTCCTTTCCATGTAGGTTGTGTCTGCCATAGATGTTGACATTCCTCGCACTCTCATTCCAAGCCAGGGGCCCCTTTCCTTTCCTAATGGCCGAGACTGACGCTCAGGGGAAGCCCAAAATCTCTCAACATCAGGCAGAGAAGATCTCTCCCCTAACTCTGAGAGAATGAACTGCTTAAGCAACTTTTTTTTTTTTTTCTTCGTATTTTAGGGAAGGGCCTACAGGGTGTTCAGGGTCTCACTACTAGATTGGACTTGCAGTGACTCACCTGTTTACAGCTTCCCAAGAGCTGGAATTACAGGCATGCACTGTCATACCCAGTCTTAACTGCCCTCTCAGCACCCCCAGAGGTGGGACCGGCACAGCAGGCCCGGGGATTGAACCCCCAGCTCCTGAGCCTGCTTGCAGGTGCTGTAATCTGTTGAGCTATTTGGCTGGCTCTTAAACATCTCTTAGTTTTCTCCTTTCTTTAATAGAATTGTTAGAGGCCAGCAGATGATCCGGTCTTGCGAATGAGGTGTAAGGGGAAGTCTGGGGCAGGCTCCCCTTACTAAAGGAAAAGCCACAGCTTTGTGAAGAGAAAAACATTTCACTTTCCTCTTTCTTTTTGCACTAAATATAAATGTGATGCTTGGAGCTTAGTAAGTGTTTCATGGCCATGAGGCAATGAATGAGAAGAGAAAAGGAAAGAGAATGACGGAGACGTATTAAGTACCTGTCCAAACTCCAACAATTATTTCTTTTTTAATATTTTTTTAATTTTAAAAAATATTTATTTATTTATTTATTTATTACAGGGTCTCACCATGCAGTTCAGATTCAGTGATTCTCCTGTCTCCTTAGCTTCCTCAGCGCTGGGATTACAGGTGTGTGCCACTGCACCTGGTTTCTGTGGCTGACATAGCGTGCAGTACTAGGGATCAAACCTGGATCCTTGAGCTTGCCAGGCAAGCCCTTAGACTGGTGAGCTAACTCTCCTCCCAGCTGTCCAACAGCTATTTCTGAACTAATTATTTGAGAAAAAGAAATGTTTCTTAATTTAAGCTACTGAGTATTTGATTATTTACAATGCAAAGGAATCTTGGCTCCAGCACTGTGTATGTAATTGCTTTTTCCCACTCAAGAGTGATTTCGAGAGCTGTCCATGTAAGCATGTGGGGATTATCTTTTGACTGGTGAATCGCGCTCTGTCGTGGAATAGATCGTATTTTTTGGCAGCTATTACCTATGGGGACTATGCAGTTTGCTTTCTATTTTTATTTTACCATCAATTTTCTGTAACGTATGTGTACTGGTATTTCTTCAGGGTAGGAATTTAGAGTAGCCTGGAAGTGTAATTACTGTGTCACAGGCTGTGTGCTCAGGCATTTTTAGGTTTAATGGATCACAACTGAACTGACATAGAGCACATCTGTACCCTTGGACACCTCCACTCTGTTGTGCGTGGATCCCAGCCCCAAGCCATCACCTACTTTTCTTTGACCACTGTACGGTTTCAGGTTTTACCAATTTAATGGAAGTTATTATTGTGTTGCGATGTCCCAGATGACTAGTGAGTGTGAGTGTGACTGCAATGGGTGCTAACTGTGATAGGTCAGCCTGTCTGGACTAAGAACCACCTGGCATGTTAGGAATGTTCTTCCTGTGTCTGAGGATGATTGACATGTAGGCCAACAAATCAAGGTAAGATAAGGGTGGTACCACCCAATAGGCTGGTAGGTTGGACAGAATGAAAAGGGAAAGAAGAGGACACGAAGCTCTCCAGTCTTCTCCATTGTCTTTGGATATTGATCTTCAGATTACTCAGCCTTCCAATGCAGTGACTCCACAGTGAGCTCTGACTGCCACTGTACGTTTTGGAGTCTCCCCCTCTGATCCTGAAAGGGCTTACCTATTAAACCCTTTTGTACAATTACACATAGGTGTCATACTGGTTCTGTTCCTCTAGAGAATCCTAACTAATACAATGCTGATATACCTGTGTTAGCCATTTGTAATTTATTTTTGACAATTGCCTGTTTAGAACACTTGATCACCTTTCCATTAGATTACCTGTCCTTTTCTTACTGATGCTTGCGTTCTCCCTATAGGGGGATGGATTCTGGCCTTTTTCTCTCACGTATGTTTTCTCAGTATGGTGCTGTCGGTAAACCCAGCCCTGTAGCAGCAACCCTGATGATGTCTACAGTGTGCCCAGGGACACAGATCACTTAATAAGCAGCACAAGGACTTGGGAACAGTAGAACACTGAATTTCCTTCTTTCCATGTGTTCTGCTGCCTCTTGTATTCAGGAATAGCAAGCTGCTTCTCCTGCTTCTCCAGCTCCCCGGCTGGTGCCTCCGCCAGGGGTTTGTTGGGGCCCTGCTCTGGGTTAGGCATTGCTGGGGCTGGAATATGTCTCTCAGAGTCACATGTTGAAGCAGGGCATGCTATGTCGCCTTATTAAGGAGTGAGGCTTTAGGGAGACAATTAGGCCCTACGGGTTCTTTCCCTGAGAAGAGCCCAGCAGGAAGGCTCCGTCCTGGAGACAGTTGTCATGGGACTTCCCAGCTCCCGGAACTGCTTGCCACACATTTTTGTTTATGAATTACCCTGGTTGTGATACTTTGTTGTAAAAGCCCTGTGGGACTAAGACGGGCATGAGAGGGGGGCTAGCATTCCAGAGATGACCTTGGGTTCCCCACAAGAGGAGGAAGGAGCTCGGGGGATCATTGCAGGGCTCCTCTCTCTTGGTTCACAGGACCTGGTGTAGCCTCGCTGAGGGTGGCTGCTCTATTTGTGCCTCAGCTACCCCTCTCAGGGCCCCAGGTCCTGCCTCCCTTAGCATCCTCCTCAGAGACCTGGGACCCTGTCAGGGGCCTTGCATGAGAGTGGGCTTTGTCCTTCACACCATCTTCCTACCTGAGGGTGTCCTTACCCAGATAGATCACTTCCTCAACAAAGGCTCCCACTTTCCTTCTGCTCCCCCCACCCTCATTCCCACCCCACAGGGCAATCAGCACAGTGGTCTTGGGGAGCCTGGGCCTTGCTCACAAGAGCCACCCGATGTGCATGTCCTCTGGTTGTCTTCGCTCTGCTTCTTCTGTGACTGCCCAGGGTGGTACATTAGGTCCCCTGAACGGCTTTTCCTCCTTGCCTTGTCCCCATCCTCCTCCTCAAGACCGGGGCCAAAGTTGGTCCACTCCCAGCTATGGAAACCCTCACTCTGCCTCTCCTTTATCTCAGCTCTGCTGTGAGCCCTTGGGCGAACTGACTGGCCCCTCTGAATCTCTGCTTTCTGTTCTGAGGGGGAGGCCTCCTTCCCTGGGGTGACAGAGGCCTGAAAAGGGGACACCTGAAACAGAAACATAAGGGATGGACTGTTCCTCCTCTTGTCTGCTGCACTTCTCCAGGGTGGTGTGAGAGAGCCAGACTGAGCCCTGGGGCCATGAGCACCTCTGGTGTCTGCTGCTCCTGCCTTCTCTCCTCGGGCGGAGCCTACTCCTGGCCCTTCTCTACCTGGCTCCCCTCCCTGCCACCTCCAAGATGCCAAGTCTGGCAGCAACACCTGGCCTGAGTCCTGGCTCCGGAAGGAGGAGCACATGCTTGTGCATACGCATGTGCACTTGTGCTTAACACAGGAAATCCCCCCTTAGTTCCCACTGCTGCTGGGCCTGGCCAAGCTGCAAAGCTCCTCGCAACCATTTCTAGCTCTTCTCTGCGGAGAGTCTCATGCCCCAGCTGCACCAGCACCCTCCTCCCCTAAAGTTCAGATATACCAGGTGCTCTCTTACCTCTGTGTCTCTTCAGGGCTGCTTCCTCTTCCTCAAACTATCTTCCAACCCATTGTTTCTTCCTGGTAAACTCCTATTCATCCTTCAATACCTTGACTTCTAATGGGAGACTGATCCTTCTAATGGGAGACTAATCCTCCATCCTACAGTTTATTTTTTCTTTCTCAGCATTGCTAGACAATCATATGGGATCAGGGCCCTAAATACACTGCGGTTATTTTTTGTTGACTTATGTGTAGGCTTTAAAATTGAGAGCAGAAGAGTCAAGTTGCTCACCTTACTGCTTTAGTGGCACAGAATAAATCTCAATGTGTAAAAATGGAGAAAGAAAAGGAGAGAGATGACAGGGAAACAATTTAATATTATAATATATAATAATAATTCTAATTCTCTAAATCTCAGTTTTCAAGTAGAAGAGTGAGTTTGGGAAGATTACTAGATCATGTGCCCAAAGTCCACATTTTTTAAAGTGACAGGAAGGCCGGCGAGATAGCTCAGTGGACCAAGTGCTTGCTTTGGCAAGCGCGGGGACCAGAGTTCGATCCCCGGCACCACATGCATACCAGCCCTGTCCCCGGGCACCCTGAGCTGGCCACCTAGATGAGGTGTGGTGGCGCATGCCTGTAATCCCAACACTGGGGAGGCTGAACACAGGAGGGTCACTACGAGTCCGAGCTGCACTGCAAGACCCTGTACCAAATACATGACAGTGACAGGAGCAAGGCAAGTGACAGCCAGATTCCAGGCTCTAGATGCTTGCTCTGAGAACATTACTGTGCTGCTGCATAGCCCACCTTTTGTGGACGTGAAACCTGTGGCTTCTCTGAAGGTGGCAGAAATGATGGCTGCACAGCCTGTCTTCAATGGCTGTGTGACCAGGATAAGCCACTTAACCTCTGTGGACCAGTGTCCTTGCCGACAGAACTGCGGCAGCCTCGGTGCCTGGCCCTTCTCCCTGAGCCTTATGCGGTTTCTATAAGTTACAAGATGGGAGAAGGTGTTGAAAAATCTGCTCAGCTAGACTCCCGTGTGAGACTCCAATTCATAAACATACAGAGCAGAGGCCCCGCCAAGCCCAGACTCCATTTCCCCTCAGAGGAAGCTACCTCCTCAATCCACACCTGTCTGCTTTGGAAAAAGCAGTCGGCGAAGCCCAGCCAGAGGGGCTGGCAAGCCGCCTCCTCCCCAGCCTCCTTCCCCTCTGCTGACATGCAGGCGTTGTCACATTCCAGGCACAGCCTCAGGCCCCAGACACTGCCGAGGTTCTCATTGCAGCAGCCCGAATCCCAGTCATTGAGCCAGTGAGTGGGGAAAGAAAAGATGCCAAAAGACGTGCCCCCCTCACCGAGGCCCCTGCGTCCCCGGAGGCTCAAGCCCAGGAAGGAGGCCCTGGGGGGTTGTGACTGCTGTTCACACACCAGGGCCTGGAACCCTGTTTAGGGGCGCTGTGTGCACGCAGCACCTACCAGGGCTGACTGATTCTGACAGGAGGAGTGGGACAGAGAGCAACGGCCAGGCAGGCAACCTCAGGGCAGGAAGACGGGAGCAGAGGGACTCATAGACCAACAGCATTTACGGACTGGGCAGTGTGTGCCAGGCCATGTGGTGGACACCGTGGGACAGGTGTGGTCCCTGCACACAAACTGCTCTTTTCTGTTTGGGAGATTTGAAAGAGGGGACCCCCCAGGCCCTCCCAATAGCTCTGCATGCTTCAATAGTTTAGGATAGACTGTGCTGGAACTTGATTTTGTAGTGTAGTTCCCTCACATAGCTACAGCTTTATTTTATTCCCCGTAGGAAGAGCATGGAGAGGGGCAGTCACCGTCTGGTTATAGTTCATCAAGAACCCTGGAGTACTGAGTTCAAGGAGGCTATGGCTACACTTGGTATTAGGAGTGCTGTGATTGATTAGAGATGTCTGAAGCTGGTGCAGGAGTGGGGAGATAGTGGGGCTGCCATGGAGTGGGAAGATAGTGGGGCTGCCATGGAGTGGGAAGACAGTGGGGCTGCCACGGAGTGGGAAGATAGTGGGGCTGCCATGGAGTGGGAAGATAGTGGGGCTGCCAATCTATGGCAGCCCCACTATCTTCCCCCTGCACCAGAAAGTGACCTCTACAAAGGCATAGGTCAAGTCTAATGTAGCTATCACCACACAAAGACGACACCAATAACTTGTTTATGAATGAACTAAGAACAGTGAACATGCCGAGACCCAGCAGCGAGGAGCAGAACTTGTCCATGGGCACACAGTGACCAGACCTGTCACTATCCACCTCCTGCCCCCTGTTCTGTCAACCACCATGGGACAATAGTTTACAGCCTGTGTATTCCACAATCAACATGACTTTCAAAACCAAGACTGTAGGTGTCCCGGAAAGGGGAGAATCTGGAGGGGAGAGAGAGTCACTGTGTGCTCCGCTTTCAAAGTGGGACTTCTGGACTGCACACTGGGGAGCCAGAGACCACAGCAGGGCTCTGCAGGCCTGAAGGCTGTGGCTGGAAAGACAACAGAAAGCTGGGCCCTTTTCCTGGGCATGTGGAGAGCACTCCTGGGACACACTCCCATCCTTGGACAGGAGCACAGCAGGCTCTCTCTTCTTTGCATAAGTGACCCACAAATACTTCAGGCTTCACCCAAGCCTAGATCTGGCCAGAAAATCCTAAAACAGAAAGTTCAAGAATGTGTTCATAAGTCCTTCCTAGCAGTCAAGGGTCAAAGCTCCCCCGATTCACAACTGCATTAATGAACATTCTTGGTGGGACTCTATTCTTCTCAAAGTGCCTCATCATCTGTCACTGAGCCAGAGAGAGTCACAGAGCTTCAGTGCTGAAGAGGCTCTGAGTATGCTGAGAAGCAGCCTGGAGAGGGAGGGTGACCTGTTTAAGGTCACACAGAGAGGGTGACAGAGCCTTGCCAGCTTCTAGCAAGAATGACCTGACTTCCTTCACAGCAGTGACCAAACGACAGCTCTGTAACACGCAGGCCTCTCGGGGTTGGTGGGAGCAAGTAGGAGCTTAGACAGGAAGGGACAGAGGAGCGGCCTTCTGAGCAGGCCCCGATCCACTCCAGGGCTGAATCCCCAGGACAATGCTGATGGCCACCTCCTCTGCCCTAGGCCTGCTCACGCTGCCCACAAATGACTCCCCATTCATTCATTTATTTTTGAGTCTTTTGGGGTTTGTTTTCCATCCTTTGTGTTTAAAGGAAAACTACATAAACAATCCCAGAAAGAGACCATCAGCTCTGACCAGCTACGTGGGTTCAAGGTTGGAGTCAGGATTTGGGAGAAATGTATCTCTTCCCACCCTCCCCCTCCCATGTTTGGAGCAGAGGATCCAGTGTTTAGTGGACAGGGAGGGCAGGAAGAGCGGCTGGCATGGCAAGCCCTGCTCCACGTGACTGGCCTCCTTATCCAGGAGGAACCCATTGCTTAGGGGAAGCGAACTCACCTGAGGCGCTGTGGCCAACGTTGATAGGGCCAGGATCCAACCCCTGGCAGTGGCGTACATTCTTGTTTCTTTGCTGAAGAAGCCTACAGTGGGTGGACTGCAGGGGATGGGAGGGTAGCAGATCCAGGGGTGAGAGCAGGAGAGGAGAAAGCAGAAATGTGGGAAGGGTCTGCAGGCTGGAAGCCACCTTGGCCCTGCTGCGGGGTAGAGGCCATGCAGTAGGAATGCGTACTCACGTGAACACAAACGCAGGCATTTCGCACACACACAGACCCCTGCCAAGCACCCTCCACGACCCGTGGACACTGATGGACCCCATGCAGCAGAGCAGGAGCTGCTAAACCCATTCTATGCCCAGGACACATCCTGCACAGGAGTTCAGTGTGCCCTAATTTCTCTGCGGCTCCAGCCAGACTGCCTTGTGTGTCACGTGGCCTGGAAAGGGAATAAGACCCACAGCCGGGGAGGGCCCTGCTTGCCCTTTGCAAATTTCCTTTCTTTACCTTCTCAAGCTGCCTACTGGCCACAAGTAAGTGGGGAGAGACCAGAGAGGGGAACAGGCTTTCCTATGGGGGCACCTATATTGTGTGTCGCAGCCTTAGCAGGCTGGAGCCTTCAGTCTTACGCTAAGGCGCTGCCAGTTGAGAACACCCCTGCCCCCTGTGGCCCCGCACAGAGGGCTTAACAGACTTTCCTTGGCAATGGAGGGAGACGGCCCATGCATATTCGTTGCATGAAGGTGTGAATGAAGAAGCAGGTGGCTGGGGCCAGGGAGGTAGCTCAGTGGCATAAGCGCCTGCCTGGCAATGCAAGGTTCTGAGTTCAATCTTCAGCACTACAGAGAGAGAGAGAGAGAGAGAGAGAGAGAGAGAGAGAGAGAGAGAGAGAGAGAGAGAGAGAATAGATCACTGATGAGTGAATAAGTGAATGTGAAGTGAGTGGAGGAGGGAGGAAGGGAAGAAGGGAGGATGAGCAACATATGTAGGCCTGCTGGCGTCAGCAACTCCCTCCATTGGAAAGAGCTGAC
>PVKN010020822.1:0-15785 GCA_004027915.1 Capromys pilorides
GCATCTCACTATGCAGTTCAGGCTGGCCTTGAGCTCACTTTGTAACCCAGGCTGGCCTAGAACATGAATCCTCCTGCCTCAGACTCCTGAGTGCTTGGATTACAGGAGCACACTACCACACCCAGCTGACAGTAACTACTTTGTAAAAAAGAAATTATATTCTAACAAACTGACAAATTTTGAAGAACTGGATTCTTAGACTAATAAAAATTACCAGACCTAATACAAAAAGACATAAATACACTTAACAACCCAATAACAAGCAATGAAATTGACACAGTAATAAAGAATCTGTCAACTAAAAAATACCCATGACCTGACTGCCGAATTCTACAAAACTTCTAGGGATGTTACATCATCAATATTCCTTAAGCTCTTCAAAGAAATTCAAAGGAATGGAGGACTCCCAGTTATTTATAGAATCTAGTGCCTCCTTAATCCCAAAATCAAAGACCTAAAGAACACCACCAAAAAAATTCTTAAAATAAAGAATTTCATCTGTGTAACAGGATACCAGGTCAACACACAAAAATTATTGGTATTTATGTATACCAATAGACTCAATAGAAGGAAATTATGAAAACAGTACCATTTACAGTAGCTTCAAGAGAAACGAAACACACGGGCTGGGAAAATAGCTCAGCAGTCTGAACACCTGGCTGGCAAGCAAAAGGCCCCAAGTTTGATTCCTAGTACTTCATGCTGTGCCAGCCCTGAAACTGAGTATGGCAGTATATGCCTGTAATCCCAGCGTTGGGGAGGCTGAGACAGGAGGATCACTATGAGTCTGAACTGGATAGCAATGGCCCATAACAAATAAATAAACAAACAAAAATTTGAAAAAAGAAAAATGTAATATAGCTAGGCATAGTTGTGCAGGTCTGTAACCCTAGCACTCAGGAGGCTAAGGCAGGAGGATCCTTGCAAGTTCAAGACCAGCCTGTACTACAAAGTGAGCTCAAGGCCAGTGTGAATTGCATAGCGAGACCCTATCTCATAAAGAAAAATGAAATACCTACAAATTAACTTAACCAAGGAAGTGAAAGAGCTCTACAAAGAAAATTATAGTACTATGAAAAAGATTGAAGAGGACACCAAAAAGTAGAAAGATGTATCTTGATCTTGGATAGACAGAACCAATATTGTCAAAACCACCATATTCCTAAAACTGTTACATGGAGTCAATGTAGTCCCAATCAAAATACCAACAGCATACTTTACAAAACTAAAGAAAACAATACTAAAATTCATATGGAACCAGAAGAGACCCAGAATAGCAAAATCAATTTCAGTTAACAAGAGCAAAGCAGGAAGTCTTACAAAAACAAGCTATACTACAAAAAACAACAAGAAATCAAATAACAAGGGCCAGCCAGATAACGCAGTGAACTAAAGTGTCTGCTTAGGCAGGCGCAGCAACCAGGATTCAAACTCTAGTATGGTGTACCCGCCCAGCCTCTGGGGCACGCTGAGACTACTAGGCATAGTGACGCACACCTGTAATCCCAATGCTTGGGAGGCTGAAAACAGTAGGATCACTACGAGTCTGACCTGTGTAGTGAGACCCTGTGGAACCTGTACTAAATACATTTTTTAAAAAATCAAATAACAAATACTGGCATCAAAGTTAATCCCGAGAGGATTTGACCCTGGAAGACATAAAAGATGAATGTTCTGTTATACAGGCCTGGCCTTAACTTGCCCTTGATCATCCAGCAGAAAAGCTTAATTACGAGGCATAGAACACAGAGCTATATTAGTATGACGAGCTATAAGAGGCTTACACCAACAGCCTCCAACATTGCCAGTTTCACCAGCAACCCACTACAATTATGGATTATTGGACTATGTATACAACTACTCCCTCTACAAAGAGAAGAATTTTTTTGTTGTTGTTATTTTCTTTTCTTCCTCCCATACTAATATGGATTAGAACATTTATCATGTCTACACTCTGTGCTCTATATAACTACTATGAGGACAACAATATTCAATGTATCAATTATTTTGAATGCACTAATAACGTGTTTTGAAACTATCATATTGTTATTTCTTATTAAAAATAAAAAATACCTGATTAAAAAAATAAAAAATAAAAACCAAAAAATCTTAAATTCAAAAAAAAAAACAAACAAATACTGGCATGCCTGTGGTGAAAAAGAAACATGCCTGCCTTCTTAGTGCAACCATTGTAGAAACCAGCATGAAGATTTCTTAAAGAACTGACATTATAAATTCCATATGACCTAGTGACCACCACTGCTACATATCTTTCCCAAAGAGCTTAAGATGACACATTATAGTGATACATGCATATCAACATTTATAGCAGCACAATTCAAATAGCTAAATCCTGGACGTAGCCTGTATACCCATCAACAGAACACTGCACAAAGAAAATGTGGTACTTATATATAATGGACTACTACTTACTTGGCTCTAAAGAAGGTCTACTTTGAGACATTTGCAGGAAAAATGGACACAGCTAAAAATACAGTTGAGTGAAATAAACAAGACATACAAACTTAAACATTGCATTGTACTTCTCAAATTATAAAGAGAATGATAAAGGATAGATAGAAGGGGACAAGGGGATGGATCTCTTGTGATAGGGAAGTGGTCCAAGGGAACAAGAGCAAGGGGTGAGGAAGAAGGGAAGAGGATATAAATTGAATAAAGTTATGTTGTATACAGGAACCTGATAACCTCAATCAATGTAAATTGCCAGAATACAGCTCAATGGCACAGCACCTGACCAGCAAGTACAAGGTCCTGAGTTTGATTGCCAGTACAAAAAATGGTAAATCAATGTAAATATTATAAGCCATAATATGATCTAAGATTAATAATATCAATAAGAATGAAAATCAGGGTAGGGGAATTAAAGAAATAGGAGGGAGGGAAGAGGAAAGCAGATTAAAATGAAGCAACAAGGTGTGGTATGTACACGTACTCACTCCCAAGATGATTATAAACTGCATGTACTGAAAACATGTGGTAATAAAAACTTTAAAAGAAAAAAAAAAGGTCAGATTTCAGTAGTGTTCCTACTTACTCAATCTCGCTTTCCCAGTCAACATTTCTGACAGCTAAATCAGAGAAAAGGAGAACAGCATTAGTAAGCACATGAAACATGATAAAATCTCATTGCCCATGTCTTTAACTTCCCAAAGCCAAATCCCATGAATCATAACTGGTAAAATTTACATTTACCTAGGGCCAGAGATGTGGCTCATTGGCAGAGCATATGCCTACACACATAAGCCCTTGGGTTTCAGCTCGCTCTCTCTCTCTCTCTCTCTCTCTCTCTCTCTCTCTCACACACACACACACACACACACACACACACAAAGAAAAAAAAGAAAACAAACCCAAAAAACAAGAAGCACCTCCCCTACAAAACAGGAAATAAAAGGAAGGAGACTCAGGAGGCAAATAAAGGTAAAATAAGTTAGAAAAGAAACAAAGAGACATAAACTTCATTTGACCAACTTAGAGCCTTAAAAGAGACAATTCTAGAAAAAAAAGAGAGACAGTTCTAGGACCAACTTATGTTAAACACCCCAAATGTTTCAGTCATCTTCTTGAATCTTCCTACTCAGAGTGCACTCTACTTACCACTGTTGGCTGGACTCTCACTAACAATGTAACTGCAAAATAAGAAAGATGCTTTTTAAAAGTGGGCTACCAGCTTTTGGCCAGAACTGCCATCTTCCAGTAATTTACTACAACGACTAACACAAAGGGCAAGAAGAGGGGAACCCTGTATATGTTCTCCAGGCCTTTAAGAAAACATGGGGTTGTCCCTTTGGCCACATACATGTGAATCTACAAAGAGCGATATTGTAGACATTAAGGGAATGGGTACTGTGCAAAAAGGAATGCCACACAAATGCTACCATGACATAACAGGAAGAGTCTAGAGTGTCACCCAGTATGCTGTTGGCATTGTCATAAACAAGCAAGTTAAGGGCAAGATACTTGCCAAGAGGATTAATATACATATTGAGCATCAAGAGAGTCATGATACCCTGTGTCAAGGAAAATGATTAGAAAACGAGGACACCAAGGGAAAAGGTACCTGGGTTCAACTGAAGCACCAGCCTGCCCCACCCAGAGAAGCACACTTTGTAAGGATCAACAGGAAGGAGCCTGAGTTGTTGAAACTTATTTCTTGTGAATTCATGGAATAAGCTGGGGATGGTGCTCTGCCATTCCACATCTAATTGGCAACTAAGTGTTCTAGGTCTTACTTAAAAATAAAATATCATTCTGTGTTGTAAGGATGGTTTTCTTAGTTGAACAAATGTGTGGTACCTTTTTACCCCATAAATATTTGGAGCAGATTTTCATTGTATCTAGTAATTGTGTCCAGTCTATTATTCAGTGTTTTTCTTACTGAAAGATATTGCTGAGTTATGGGACATTTGACTATGTATACAACTACCTTCTCTGAGATCAAAGAGAAGAAATCTATTGTACTAATAACCGTTAGAAAATTTATCATGTCTACACTCTGTGCTCTGTATAACTACAATGAGGACAACAATATGCACTGTATCAATTATTGGGAATGTACTACTAACATGTTTTGAAACTGTCACATTATAATTTCTTATTAAAAGTAATAAAAAATAAATAAATAAAAATTTAAAAAATAGAATCTCAAAAAAGATATTGCTGAGGTATTATATATGCAAATGTACAAATATTTATGGAATATTTATATTGACTTGAAGATCCTGAAAATCACCATGAGGAAAAGATGTATCAAAATAAATGGAAGTCAGGACCAGATAGATAGGTCAGTGGACTGAGCGCTCGCTTAGGCAAGCACAGGGACTAGGGTTCGATCCAGGGTGACAGAGTCTATTGTGGTGGTGCAGGACTCTAATCCCAGCACAGGGAGGCTGAATGCAGAAGGATCACTACGAGTCTGAGCTGCTTCGTGAGACTCTGTACAAAATACATAAACGAAAATAAATAAATAAATGAAAGTCACTTTAGTTAAACAAATTGAAGCCCATTTCAGGTAAACAAATTGTTTAAAGCACAAAAAAGTGGGTTATCTACCTCATATGCAACCAAACATCAAAAATTTCAAATAAATGAAGCGAATAAGCAATCCAAGTTTCTGAAATGTATAAGGTATAAAGGGCTTTAAGCCCTTATGAAAAAATTAATAGAGGTAAAAAAATTATAGGCAACAAGCTGCTCTTCTCTTTACTGCTGAATGAAACTAAAGGAAGAATATTAGCTGCATATCAACTACCAGGAAAAAGGCTGTTTTCTGCCAAGGATTTATTTCTACTTAGAGATTTTAAACAAAACCTGAATCCTGAGAAAGAGGCCACAGCACACTGGGATGAAGCTTAGTGACAGCTTGCCTAAGATATATTACACCCTGAGTTTGTGCCCCATGGAGGGTAGGTGACACAGGGGAAGGGCTTGAGAACGAAGAGATTATTTAAATTCAAAAGCAGAAAAGGGCTTAGAGGTCCTGTTTGGATATTACTGCTTGAAGAGGGCCTACTTGTTGGGATTGCCAGCTAGGTAAATGGACAGGTACTCAAGTCTGTTTCACAAGGAGCCCATAAAGGTGAAATATGTTCATTCATTTGAATCTTTCTACAAAGAATATCCACAATATCATATTACAAGCATAAGTCTACATATGACTGTCATTAAAAAATACTAAAAAGAATGGTTTCAGGACTGGGGGTGTAGCTTAGGGGCAGAGCACTTGCCTAGCATTATGAGACTCTGGGTTCCATGCCCAGCACTGTGGGGAAAATGAAATAAAAATAAAGAATGTAGCTATTCCCTTCAGAGAGCCACAATATCAGTGTCTCCTGCTAGTCTGCATCACAATTTCCCAGCAGCCTTGGCGTTCCATTTCCACTATCCTATACAGGCCACTCAGTTGCTACAGTTGACCAGTACTGCCTGAGGGGGCGCCAAAGCAAATTCCTGCTCAGGCTGTTCACCACAGCCCGATTTCACACATCCAAATCTCAGCCCATAGGAATCATTCTGCATCAACAGCTTTACTAATGAAGGCTGACTACATCAGTGATCTTACCATTAGTTATCACAGAGGAGATGAAAATGCTAAAGGAAGTACACAGAATAGCTACAAAGGAGTTCAGATTTTATATATATAAAGAGACGCAAGCACTTTAATGTGTTTACTTTTGACTTAGAGATCAGTACTGATCTCTATATACTTCAGTCTTTCAAGATAGAAGCCGTCAGCTAGGCATACACCTATAATTCCAGCACTGGGGAGGCTGAGGTAGAGGGATCACTGTGGGTTTGAGGCTAACCTAAGCTACATAGTGAGCTCAAAAGCAGCCTGAACTGCACGGCAAGACCCTGTCTCAAAACAATAACAACAAAAAAACATACAAGCTGGCTCATCTCCTTGACTAAATTTCCTATTTATCAATCACTGCATGCTTTTATTATTCAAGTTTTTAAAATCAAGAATACAAAATCTTACTTGTTTTTCAACTGTGGGTCAATATAACCTTGGTTATCAAAGCATATAGCACTATATACAAACTAAAAAGTGATTCTTAACTCACCTATTTTCTTACACATATACATATTCTTTGAGAGCTTAGGCAGAAAGAATCATGAATTAAAAATATGACAAAAGGGGCCAGAAAGATAGCTCAGAGATATAAGCACCTACCTGGCAAGCACAAGGACCTGAGTTTGATTCCCCAGCCCCACATGCTGTACAGTTTCAACCCTGGATGCCCAGGCATGCCATCTCACCCCTGCCGGAACCAGGGGTGGTGGCACATACCTATAATCCAGCACTCCAGAGATTGAGCCAGGAGGATCTCTGGCAAGAGTCCGAGACTTTGAGACCAGCCTGTGGGCTACAAAAGTGAGGACAAGGCCAGCGCAAACTGCATAGTGAGACCCTGCCTCAAAAAAAAAAAAAAAAAAAAAAAAAATAGACAAAAAAGGTTACATCACAGAGTCCACCCTAATCCCTAAAGGCAAAATATCAAATTCTGGGTTGGATAATAATGAATAGGAAGCCCACGTTACTGTTACTAGGAAATATATCTACTTCAAGAAGAGACAGCTCACTTAAGCAGAACTCTACTATGAATGGACATAAAAAGCCAGCTGTGGAGGTGCACACCTATTACTGCAACACTTTGGGAGGCCAAGACTGGAGAGTGGCAAGTTTGAGCCTAGCCTGGGCAATTTAGTAATTTAAGAAGACTCTACTCAGGGGCTGGGGGCAAGGGAGATAGCGCAATAGAATAAGTGCTTGCCTGGCAAGCCCAAGGTCCTAAATTCAATCCCTGGTACCACAAAAAAAAAAAAAAAAAAAAAAACTTTATTCCGAGACTGGAGATATAGCTAAGTATAAGGCACCGAGTTCAATATTTAATACCAAAAAAAAAAAAAAAAAGCCAGCCAAATAGCTCAGCAGATTAAAGCACCTGTAAGCAGGCACAGGGGTTGGTTCAGTCCTGGGCATGCTGTGCCAGCCCCACCCCTGGGGCATGCTGAGATAGCAATTGAGACTGGGCATGGTGGCACAGCCTATAATCCCAGCTCTTGGGAGGCTGTGAACAGGCAGATCATTAGAGTCTGATCTAGTCATGAGACCCTAAACAGCCTGTAGGCCCTTCCCTAAAATACAAAAAAAGAAAAGAAAAAAATACATTTTTTTGTTTTATTTCAGATTGGGTCTCACAGGCTAGACTCAAGCTTGTGCTGATCCTTCTGCCTCAGCCTTCCAAGTACTGGGATTACAGGGACTGGGAAGATAGCTTAGTGGAATAAGTGTTGGCCTGGCAAGCTCAAGGTCCTGAGTTTGATTCCTGGTACCACCAAAAAAAAAAGTGCTGGGATTACAGGCATGTGCCACCATGTCAGACTCAAAAATCTTACAGAGGATCCAGAAAAATATCTCTTTTAAAATGTGGCAAAAGGGGCTGGGGACTTAACTCAGTAGCTCAGTGCTTGCCTGGCAAACACAAGGTCCTGAGTTTCATTCCTAGTACCCACAAAAATAAAAATAAAATGGAGCAACAACAATAAATAAACAGGGCCAGCAAGACAGCTCAGCGGTCTAAAGTGCCTGCTTAGGCAAGCTTAGGCAACTGCAGGGACCACAGTTCAATCCCCAGCACCACATGCTGCACCAGACTCACCCCTAGAGCAGGCTGAGCTGGCCATAATAGAAATAAATAATTTTTTTAAAAAAAAACAATAAATACACAAATAAATAAAATGGATCAACAGAGCCAGGCCCAAGAGGGGGCATGGTGGCATACACCGACAATCCCCATCAGGAAGCTGAGGCAGAAGGTGACCAGTTTGAGGCCAGACTGAACCAAATAGGAAGTTCAAGGACAGCCTAAACTACATAAGATCCTGTCTTAAGAGGGAAGGGGGAAATGAGCTGTACAGACTATGTTATTACACGATTATAGAAAAAGATCTAGAAGAAGTTCAGAATTATTACTTCTGAAGAATGCGAGGGTATGTGTGTCTGTGAGCGTACTTTCATATTTTACTTGATATGCTTCTGTATTATTTTTACCACAGGCTATTCACTTGGCAATTTCTGCAACTCAATATTACAATTAAATCCAATGAGAGAGATTAGTGGCAAAGCATTTACATAGTACGTGCAAAGAAATGAGTTCAAGTCTCACACACATACAAATTATACATAATCTGTGGTCCATTCACATATTCATTCAACGTTTATTAGGCATCTGCTATATGCTTGGTACAAGGGCTACAAAAGCAATAAGATGTCCAAGGATTTCCAGGTGTGGTGGCACATATTTGTGGTAATCCTAGCACTCAGGAGAGGCTGAGGTAGGAAGCTCACCATGATTTCTAGGCCAACCCAAACTACATAGAAGATGCTGTCTGAAAAGCGACATCTAAGGATCTTACAGTCTAGTGCTAAAAACAGGAAAATAAATAGGCAATTTTTATAAGCTTCAATCCAAAACAATTTCGATCAGAAAACACAGTTTTGTTCAATCTCCGGTACCACAAAAAAAGAAAGAAAACAGTTTTAATGAGCATCCCCAGTCAAATCTGATGCAAGAAGCTAGAAGACACGTTGACTGGTTATTGAAAATATTATAGCTAGGCTGAGGCAAGAGGATAAGTGCGAATTCGAGACCAGCCTGAGCTACAAAAGTGAACTCAAGGTCAGCCTGAACTGCACAGTGAGACTCTGTCTCAAAAAAAAAAAAAAGAAAGAAAGAAAGAAAATATTATAGCTAAAGTAAGTGCCTGCCTGGCAAGTGCAAGGTCCAGTTTGATCCTTGGCACCAAGAAAAAAATGCCACACGCATTGAGCCCCAGAGTTCAAGGCCAACAAGAGCTACATAGTAAGACCCTATCTCATTAAAATAGAAAAGGAGAAAAAGAAAATAACAACAGCGTGCTAATTAAGTAAATTTGGGGGTTAGAGAGATAACTCAGAGACATTAGCACATACGTGACAAGTACAAGGTCCCAAGTTCGATCCCACACCCCACATGCCGCCCTGGAGCCAGGCATGGTAGGGCATGCTTGTAACTCCAGCACTCCAGATGTTGAACCAGGAGGATCACTGCGAGTTCAAGACTGGTTTGGGGGCTACAAAAGTGAGTACAAGACCAGCCTGAACTGCATAGCCAGACCCTGTCTCAAAAACACAAACAACAACAAAACAATATTTCCACATATCATTGAAGCTATCTTTCTGCTTATTTCTTTTTCTTTTCCTTTTAGATATGTCTAATCATTTTGCTTAGGCTATTCTTAAATTCCTTCACTAAGCAAGCCTCCAGCCTCTGCCTCCTGGGTAGCCAGGATATAGGCTAGCTCCACTGCACTGGCTTCCTCAAAGTTATATTGTTATAGCATTAACAAACCAAAATTCTTGGGCTAAAACAGCCTAGTGAATATCAAAGAATATTCATTAGGTTCTAACTGGTCCTCTGGCTCATGTGCTATTCTGGCTTCAGCAGGACTTCTGCCTTTAGACTGTTCCATCCCCCTCTCTTTCACTCTGTTAATGGGCAGATACTGGTACCTTGTATAAAATTGAGAGAAGAGAGACAGAAACCCTACCAACCTATCTGCAATCATATTGATCTCTGCATTTTCTGTTGTTAACGGGAACAAACCCAGTCTAATAACTTACAGCAGTCTCAAAAGTGTTTTGTTTTGTTTTCTGAGAGAGTCTCACTATGTAGTTCAGGCTGGTTTTTAACTATGTAGGCCAGGCTGGCCTTGAACATGCAGTGATTCTCCTACTTTAGTCTCCTGACCTATGCCACCACATCCAGTTTCAAGGCTGTTATTGGTCCACTTCTAGCTCTCTGTGCTGGGTTATTGCTTTTTTCCTGAACATTCATTCTATCTCTAAACTTTAAGTCCCCCACTTTTATATTAACATCCTTGAGCTCTTCAGGGAACTCCAGCTGTCTTGACATCTTGGATCTTTACTTATGAAGTATTTAAAAATACAAATTGACCAGGCCCGTGGAGATAGCTCAGAAGTCTAAGCACCTGCGTAGGCAAGTGCAAGGACTGGGGTTCAATTCTCGGTTCCGCATGCCCTGTCGGCTCTTCCTGGGCACCCCAAGTCAGCCACCAAGACCGGGCATGGTGGCACGCACATGTAATCCTAGCACTGGGGAGGCTGAGACACAAGGATCACTATAAGTCTGAGCTGTGTAGCAAGCTCCTGCAACAAAAAAATAAAAGATTTTTTAAAAATATTCTTTCAGGGGCCAGCGAGATAGCTCAGCAGTCTAAAGTGCCTGCTTAGGCAAGCTTAGGCAACCGCAGGGACTGCAGTTCAATCTCCAGCACTACATGCTGTGCCAGCCTCACCCCCAGGGCAGGCTGAGCCGGCCATAACATAGTTTTTAAAAAATACTATTCTTTTAGCTTTCAGCTAGGAGGAGGCTAAGGTGCAACTTTTTCCAGTCGTCCTGCATCTGAGTTTACCCAACACCAACTGCCTCCACCATGCCACCCAAGTTCGACCCCAAAAAGATCAAAGTCATGTATCTGAGGTCCACCAGTGGGAAAGTTGGTGCCACAACTGCCCTGGCCCCCAAGATCAGTACCTTTGGTCTGTCTCTAAAAAAAGTGGAGAATAACATCACCAAGACAACTGGTGAACGGAAGTGTCTAAGGCTTACAGTGAAACTGACCGTTCATAACAGACAGGCTCAGATTGAGGCAGTGTCTTCTGCCTGTACCCTGATCATCAATGCCCTCAAGGAGCTGCCAAGAGACAGAAAGAAGCAGAAGAACATTAAACACAGCGGAAATACCACTTTTGATGAGACTGTCAACACTGTTTGACAGATGCAGCACCAGTGCTTAGCCAGAGAAATTCTGGAACGATTACAGAGATCCTGGGGATCACCCAGTCTGTGGGCTGCAACGTGGACAGCTGGCACCCTCAATCATAGAAGACATTAACAACAGTGTTGTGGAGTGCCCAGCTAGCTAAGGAAGATAAGAAAATATATCAATAAAAAGATGATCTGACAACCAGCAAAAAAAAAAAAAAACTATTAAAAGCACACATACAATTCTAGCACTCTTGGAGGCTGAGGCATGAGAATCTCAAGTTTTAGGCCCAGCATAAACAATTTAGTGATTTAGAAAGACCCTATCTCAAAAAAAAGGAGAAGGACTGGGGCTGTAACTCAGTGCAAATGCCCTGGGTTCAATTTCCAGTATCTAAATATATACAAAAAGGATAAC
Source organism: Capromys pilorides (assembly GCA_004027915.1). Classification (NCBI taxonomy): domain Eukaryota; kingdom Metazoa; phylum Chordata; class Mammalia; order Rodentia; family Capromyidae; genus Capromys; species Capromys pilorides. The sequence goes on from PVKN010020822.1 coordinate 11,773, forward strand.
TGATAACATACAATATATTGTGTAGTCATCTAAGTCTCCCCACTATTAACAACCTACCACAGTCTACCATAATTTCCTACCTAGGCTTCTACAATATCAAGTTCTTGGACCTCAATTGTAAAAGAACCTTTTTTCCCTAGGGCTATTGTGAAATGTAAATAAGACAATATCTGCTCTCCTTTGTGTATCTATGGGCTCATCACTTCTGTCCATCACAACATTTATCATATTCCTATAATTGCTAGCTTATATGCATCCTCTGCCACCCCTGATTAGGTAAACTATGTAAGGACATGGAATTGTTATGTGTTTAACATTGCTCAAAAAAGTCAAGTTTCACAGCCAGGCATGGTAGCACAAGCCTATAGTCCCAGCTCGCAGGAGGCTGAGGCAGGAGCATCACCACCTGCTTAGACAACCTTTGGCAACCACAGGGACCACGGCTTGATCCCTGGCATCACATGCTACACCACCCACACCCCCAGGGCAGGCTGAGCCAGCCATAACAGAAAGAAAGAAAGAAAGAAAGAAAGAAAGAAAGAAAGAAAGAAAGAAAGAAAGAAAGAAAGAAAGAGGGCCGGCGAGATGGTTCAGTGGTCTAAAGCGCCTGCTTAGGAGGGCTCAGGCAACTACAGGGACTGCAGTTTGATCCCCGGCACCACATGCTGCGCCAGCGCCACCACCAGGGCAGGCTGAGCCAGCCACAAAAAATGAATAAATAAAGAAACAAACAAACACAACAAGCAAACAAATAAATAAATAAATAAAAATTAAAAAAAAAAAGAAGGAAAGAAAGAAAGTTAGTTTTAAAATGCATTAAAAAACCAAATAACTCTTGTAGCAGGGCTCACTCGTATATATCTGTAATCCCAGCTACCCAGTAGGTTGATGCAAGAAGAATGATAGTGCAACTTAGGGAATTTAATGAGATACTGCCTCACAATAAAAAGGGGCTAGGTGCTGGGTATGGTGGCATATACCTATAATCTCAGCACTCAGGAGGCTGAGGCAGGAAGATGTTGTGAGTTTAACCCCAGCCTGGGCTACAAAGTGAGTTCAAGGCCAGCCTAAACTGCATAGCAAGACATTCTCAAAAAGACAAGAAAAAAAATAGGGGGTTGCTAGGGGCATAAGTTAGTGGTAGAGCACCTCTGGATTTAACCAGGATGTAAATGAGAAAAAAAAACCCTGCAATCTCAGAAAAAAAAAAAAATACTCCATCTAGGTCTCTCAGGAGAACAGCGCTATCAAAATGGGATAGAAATTAGGTAACAGCACGTCTGAATTTTATCAGAACAAATAATGTTCTAGAAGTTACACATATTCAATAATGCACTGTATTGCTTCACAGAGCTGTGACTGGCAGGTCACTAACAGAAATATACAGAAGACTCATACATTATAGAGGCTGGATTCCAACTTCTCAGATCCTATTTTACAATTCTCATTTTAAGGTTTAGCCTATTTATATACTATGGATTCTAAAAGAAACAAACATATCTTTTTTGAGAAAGTTGTCTCGCCAAAAGAGTAAGGCTAAACTAAGAGAAAATCTAAAACTAAAGAGAAACTAGAACTCTTCAATTCTCACCAGTCATCTTCAGTATCTGACTGGCCAGGATCTTCTTCAGACTTGTCCATTTCTGTAGTCAAGAAAAAGATATATTTAAGAAAATCAGAACTTAGAACTAAGATATTTCTACATTCTGTATTTATCTTGATTGACTGATTGATTGATTGATACAGGGTCTCACTATGCAGCTTGGACTCATAGTGATCCTCCTGTCTCAGCCTCCCCAGCACTGGGATTACAGGTGTGTGCCACCATGCTTAGTTCTGGGGCCAGCACTGCATGAGGTGCTGGGGATCAAACTTGGTACCTTGTGCTTGCCAGGCAGGTACTTAGACCACCGAGCTATCTCTCAAGCCCTGTATTTATATTTGGGCAGTCTCTTTACCCCAGTTTATCTCTCTGAGTTTCACTATGCAGTTCAGCCTGGCCTTGAATTCACTTTGTAGCCCAGGGTAGCCTGAAACTCTAAGCAATTCTCTTGCCTTAGCCTCCCAAGTGCTGGGATTACAGGCATGGGCCACCACACCTGGCTCTTCACCCTAATTGAAAGCTGAAGTTTTACTATGAAAAGTTTATTCTCAAAAAAGGGTTTGTTTTGGCCTGCCCACCAAAACTGGCAGTTGAACCAACATATTCACAAAGAGACTGGATCTTGTTAAGTTGCTAAATTGCCCAGGATTGACTCGAATTTGTGATCCTACTGCCTCAGCCTCCCCAGTCTCCCATTGTAGTGGGATTACTGGAATGTACCATCCCTGGTGGCACAAGAGGCACTTTAAATTTGTTTCAATGCAGGCTTTTCTTGGATGAGTAAACTACAGATGCCCTTGTGATGGCACTTGCCTATAGTCCTAACATTCAGAGGCTGAGGCAAGAGAATCAAGTCCAGAGTTCGTAACACACCCTCCCAAAAAGGTACCCCTAGAAAAATGTCTATCACTACCCCAGCCTGCCTCACTAGGGTTCTTTGAAGATTAATCAGAAAATTCCAAAGTAAACTGGCCCCTGAAGTTAAGTCATTTCAAATCGCCATCCCTGAGGGAGGCTACAAAGACATTCATTAAATTAAACCAGATAAAAATTTTCCTCCCAGTAAGGCCTCAGCATTTCCTTACCTCTACTCAGTCCCCTCTCTCGCAAAGGGATTCCAATCCCCACACCCCCAGCCAGTCTTCCTCAAAGAAATTTTTTACCTAGTATCAGGCATCAACCCTTCCAATCCCTCTCATTAGTCCTTATTCAGGACTCCAACCCAGTCTTTCCAGGGCAGACCATCACTGCCCTCTCAGTAGCCCTTCTAGCCAGCCTCCACCCATTCGCACCATTCCACAGGTGCTGACTTCTGCTGCCCTCCTGCACCTGATGGGTGAAAGATATAAAAAGTGCAAATTTGAGTTGAGTAAGCCTTTGCCTGCTGGGTTTCCACCAATCAGGCCTCAAACCTTCCATCCACACTTTCCCCACCCCAATGACCTCAGGAGGGCTGCTATTATGAGTCCAATCCTCCATTCACCATTCCACCATCATAAGGGCCTCAGCAGGGCTACCACCAATAAGGCATCCAACCCTCCACCCTTTCCCTTTCATTACCATCCCCACCTTCTAACATGAGGATCTCCCCTTCCACCACACCGACACATCAGCTTCAAACCCTTCCCTTGCCAACTTATATTTTTAAAAAGAATACAGAATAGTAATATAAAAAATTAGAGGGTCAGTGACATAGCTCCATAGCTCAGTGGTCTAAAGCACCTGCTTAGGTAGCAGTTCAATTCGTGCACCAGCCCCGCCCCCAGGGCAGGCTGAGCCAGCAGGAAAAAAAATAGAAATAACATAGAGGGGCTGGGGAGATAGCTCAGTAGAATAAGTGCTTGCCTAGCAAGTGCAAGTGCCTGAGTTCAGCCCCGGGTTCTGAAAAAAAATAACGCGGAATTTCACCAAAGTTTTACCTCAGGACACAAACCAGCAGGTGTTTCTTCAGTCTCCACACGAGTACTCACCCAAGCTCTCATCCCATACAATGGCCTCAAGGTCCTGGTCAAAAACTGCCCCTCCAACCACCCCTGCACACTCCACTTACACCCCTACCAGAATCTCTACCCTCACCATTCCCCACATATGTCATAGCAGGTATCCTTTAAAAAAAAAAAACAGGGTCACGGATATAGCTCAGTGGAATAAGTGCTTGCCTGATAAGCACAAGGTCCTGAGTTTGATCCCTGGTACCACCAAAATAAAAGCCAGTTCCAGTTTTGGGCTGGCAAGATGGTTCAGTGATCTAAAGCACCTGCTTAGGCAAGCTTAGGCAACTGCAGGGACCACGGTTCAATCCCCGGCACCACATGCTGCACCAGCCCCACCCCTAGAGCAGGCTGAGCAGGCCATTAAATAAATAAATAAATATTTAAAATAAAATTAAAAAAAAAAAACAAAAAACAGC
>PVKN010020823.1:0-15780 GCA_004027915.1 Capromys pilorides
GGTGCATACTGTTCTTCAGCATATCAAATATTTTCTCTCGAGAAATGTATCCATCTCCATTCAGATAATAAACTTGAAAACAAACTTTTAAATACATAGGAAGTGTAAAGACATATAAGAATAGTTAAAATGTGATAAATGTTTTCCTTGGTTATTTCAACATAAGATACCAAAGGATACATGTGATTTATCCACCATAAATTTATTGATATAATCCAGCATGTAGTAGAGAAACTTTACAGTAAAGCCCTGTTAATTTCTTTCCACAAGAATTAAATACCCCTTGGGATTTAGGAAGAAAGGTATATAATTCCTGGATTTTGATATTGTGAGTTTAAAAACGTTATGAAGTGACAATAAAAGATAAATGTGTATAATTAGTACTGTGATTCTCTTATGTGGAATATACTGTGAAATATTTACTTTCTCACTGAAGAAGAATTTTTGCCAGTTAACATAGTCATTTCCTTGGTGCTCGTGTGCACCATCCCAAATTATCAAAGGATCTCTTCCTGGAGAGAGATTTCCATCTCATGGCGTAAGCACCAGAGTTCACGCATTCATCCACCAACGGCCTTCCTCTGATCCTGGGAGGACAGCAGTGAAGGAGCTCTCATGGAGTTTATATCTAGTGAAGCGTTTCGGCAATAGCAATAGAGCCAAGAATGAATTCCAGAGAATCAAATGAATTTTGTCTGTTGAATTTCTCCAACCAATAACAAGGAATTGCAAGACAGCTTCCCTAGAGAAAGTACCACACATTTGTGATCCGGGGCTGCAAGTCTGAGCCCAGCCTGGGCAATTAGGTGACTTAAAATTTTAAACAAATACACGTGAAAGATCTGAGAATGTAGCTCAGTGTGAAGGTCCTGGGTTCAATCTCAAGTGCTGAAAAAGTACTATTTTCCTCATATTAACGTATCTTTTTTTTTTTTTTTTTCCTGCTAGGGACTGACCATGCTTACCACTGAACATGCTTACCACTAAGGTATAGCCTCAGCCAACATATTTCCAAATGCATAGGAAACATTTTGGGAAGTGTGAGCAGCGGAGGAAAATCTTTTTGACAGAGTAATGCTGCCCTCCCGCGTACAGCTGCACTCGCATCACAGCCCCTTCCCTGCGTATTAGTGTTAGCAAAGGATTCACTTCACAAAATGTGGGATTTTACTTCTCAGTGAGACTTTTAGGTAAGAACACTGTGGGGCTGGGAAGACAGCTCAGTGGAGAGTGCTTGCCTAGCATGTGAGCCTCTGGATTCAATCCACAAAACAGAGCGCTGCAGAAAGGTTTAAATGGAAACTATATCTACGTGCTATCTCATGAGAAATTAGATTGGGGGTGGAAACCAAAAAACGAGATATCAGAGAAGTTTGGTGATTTAAAAACGTGCTATAATTTCTAAATGCATCTTTAATCTAGGGATCTTTTGTAATGTCCCAAAGCCAAATTCAAATGTAAGATTAAGAATGGATAAAAATTTGCTCAGTTATATAGATGTCTACAATTTTTCTTTAAGCAAATAAAATATGGTTTAAGGCAATTTTTTTTTTTTTTTGAAAACTATTACTTAAAATTTTCCTAGTCGAGGGGCTGGAGAGATAGCTCCGTGGCACAAATGCCTGCCTGGCAAGTGGAAGGTCGTGAGTTTGAACCCTGGTCCCACAAAAAAAAAATTGTTCCTAGTCAGCTGGGTGGGGTGGCTCATGCCTGTAATCCCAGCTTTTGGGAGGCTGAGGCAGGAGGATTAGTGCGAGTTCAAGACCAGCCTGGGCTACAAAAGTGAGCTCAAGGCCAGCCTGAACTGCATAGCGAGACCCTGTCTCAAAAACACAAAAAAAAATTGTTCCTATTTTGGGGCTAGGGAGATAGCTCCGTGGCACATATGCCTGCCTGGCAAGTGCAAGGTCATGAGTTTGAACCCCGGTCCCACAAAAAAAAAAAAAAAAAAAAAAAAAAAAATTGTTCCTATTTTTTCCAGAGTTCCTCACCCAAAATCTTGCACCAGAGGAATAAAACATGTGAATATCACCTCAGTGGCACAGATCAGAGCTATTTCTAGGCAAAATTTTGAACTGGGAGATTATCTTTTGAGTTCTTGATGTTACTTTTAAGGTGAAAGCCCCATTTGTAGCACTCTTCCCTTTGGGCTTGCATTTCTGTATTCAGTCTTGTCTCTTCATGTCCCTTTCTTCAATCATTGAAAACAATTCTGATGTAAAGAATTAATGTCTGATAGTTAGTCGCATGTCAACCCCTATTTTGTTTGATGAAAAGACAAAGAATAGTCCTAAAGTAGCACATGCACTGCACCATATTAGGGTCCACTTCCTGCTGAGGACAAAGGCAGCCTCAGAAACCTCAGTGTCACCTGCCGATCATAGTGGCATGAGCATGACCCTTAGCTTAGGCGTGAGCCAAAAGACCCATCCTGGTGACGCTGAGCAGTGTAGCACCTGTGAATAGAGACTGAAAACTTTATTATCCGACTCTTTGCACTTCTTTTGTTTTGAGCTGTCATAAAAAAATGTCTTCAAGGTGATTATACCAAACATTAATTTCATATTTTTAGAATATAAACATCAAATACTAAGTTGACAACATATATTAGCAGAAATCCCATCTTACACTTCAGCTTTTCTTCAAAAGTTCCTCGAAGAAATATTGATAATCCTCTAACCCACTCTTCTACATTTATGTAGTTATCTTTGTCTCTGTCAAACGCACAAAACACTGAAACAAAAATATGTAGGGTTACACACATATAGGGAATAAAAATGTGTATCTATATCTATATCTATCTATCTATATATATATAAAGAGAGGGGGGGGTAAATTTTTAGCCTGGAGAAAAATAATTGTATTCAATCAACAAATATATATAAAGCTTTGCTTCTGGGGCAAGTATTATGCAAGGTGTGGGGCCACAGAAACAAACCAGCCAGAAATAGGCTTTGTGCAACCTAACATGGTTGGGTGCTCACAATCTCTACCAGAAAGACTCTGGAGGGGACCTGGGGAAAAGACAAAGGCTTGTGTGGTCACAGTTCTCATGAGGATAGATTTAATACAGGACACATAATTTTTAGGACTATTCTAAAATTTCAACCAAAGAGTCAGATGCAGAAGTGCGCAGGAGATCTCTCCACACACCAGAGCCACAGGGATGCAGCTGGAAGTCTGGGTCCCCTAGCTATGTACTGCACGAGTCCAGATGAAGGCTTAGAGCCCATGACAATGTCCTCTGTAAGTTCAGCTGGAAGCCTAGAGCCTGTGACAATGTCTCATGCAAATCTATATTAAGAATCTGCACTGGGAAGGTCCAAAGGTCATTGCTAGAAGCTTGAGAGTCTGTGCCAGCCGGGTTGAGGATCTGTGCCACCAGGCTGAGGGGTCTATCCTGGAGCTAGGAAGAGACACCTCTCTCCTGAAGAGAATGGCAGCCTCCTCAGTGACAGCAAGGATCTGAGTTCCTCCAGTGATGAGAAAGCTGAGTTCTTAACAGGAAAAACAGCCTACACGCTTCTCCAGAAACATCAACACCACACCATCCTCCCCTCCAGTCACGTTTGTATGCGGTTGGCAACAGTCCTCAGGTGGGCCATCCATACCCAGCACTGCAGGGATGCTGTTCAGGTGGCTGTTACAAGTTCACCTTTAGTTAATCCACCATGCAGTGCTCTATGTGAGTCCAGAAAACAGACTGGGATTCTTGTATGGATACTTCTGTGAGCCATTTCCTGAGATTCCCTCTGTTGCAGGGCCATTAGGAACACACTGTTCATTATCCGAAATGCTCTTCCAGGCAGGCCTGGGAGATAGCTCAGTGGAATAAGTGCTTGCTTGGCAAGAGCAAGGTGCTGAGTTTGATCACTGATGATACCACACAAAAAATAAAAGTGCTCTTCCCATCAAAATTTTGAAAGGATAAAAGTTATTGAAGATATGTTTTCCCTCATCTCCTTAAAGTGAAAAGAACCAATCTGCTCCATGAGCAATTATGAACTCTATGGTTTTGGCTTTTTTGTTTTGTTTTGTTTTTAGACAGGCTCTTACTGTGTAACCCAGACTGGCCTTGAGCTCACTATGTAGACCAGGCTGGACTCAAACTCCTGATCTTCCTGCCTTAGCCTCTTACGTTCTAGATTTAGAGGATACACCACCCTGCCTGGCTATTTGTGATGTTTTGTGTATTTATTAGGAACCAAAGAGATAAACAATGGAGCTAATCATTGACATAGTTTTTATTCTTAAAAAGGTAGTGAAAATTCTAAAGGGTTTCCATAATATCTAAAGGTAAATTACTAAAGTAATACATTACTTTTATAATCACCAACGAAATTTAGTATTATCCTACAGAAGGTTAGTTAAAATGTTATTTCCTTCTTAGGGATGATGAACATATTAATTATCTTGATTGTGGTAATAGTTGTACACATACATACAGGTGTCAAAACTTACCAAATAGTGCACTTTAAAGATGTTTCTTTTCTTTTTGATTCAGGGTCTTGCTCTATAACTCAGGCTGGCCTTGAACTCACTATGTAGCCAAAGCCAGCTTTAAACTCTCAGCAGTACTCCTGCCTCAGCCTCCTGAGTGCTGGGATTACAGCACTCAGCATCAAGCCCAGCAAATAAATATGTGTCTAAAACTAACTCAATTAAATATATAATAAATAAATGTCTTTTCCAATGTAGTGAATCATTCTCATTTTTTACATTGATTGGTACACTCTCTATTTTTTATAAGGAAAAAATGTATATAGACTATGATTCCAAAGAAGACATGATTAAAAGCCACAGCACTGCTTATTTTTTAAGCGAGAATACCTGTGGCTCACTTGGTTCATACTTGATTATTTCCAAAGCTGTACAGCTGTGTATGAGCGCGTCTGTGTGCGCTTGTGCTCTGAACCTACTGGCTTGCACTACGTTGCTGCCATTACAGCTTTCTAGGGTGGCACTGAAAGCGGAACTGAATGCACGCAGCTTCCATCGTAAGCCGGCACGGTTTGGTTCTAAGTGTCTTACCCCTGTTCATCAGCGTATCATCAGTCATCCCAAAGATGCTCTGTAGGATCCCTCGAAAGGTGTTACGATCTAGCCCAGGGTCACCGTTTGTTTCCATGAAGCTGTGAAAAAGTTTTATAAGACACTCCACTTCACTTTTTTTGACTGTGAAATGAAAAGAAATACAGCAAATTTAAGCACTAATTCAACCTAAATGACTATTTTCCTAAACAGTTATTTTGTCTGTATTATGCTAGGTGGTCTGGTGATACCAAAATAAGTATGAAGTAGATGTATTAAGCGTTTGCTGTTAAGGCAGGCCTGACTCAAGTCTCATAAGGCAATATAGACTACTGGATTATGTAATGCAGTATTTTATCACTAGAGACATATAAAGAGACATTGAGCTGGTCATGCTGGCTTATGCTTGTAATCCTAGCTACTTCAGGGGCCAAGGCAAGATGATCACAAGTTCAAGACCAGCCTGGGCAACTTAGTAAAACTCCATCTCAAAAAATAAAAAAAGCATTGAGATAAAACCCAGTGGTAGAGCGTTTACATAATGTGCAGACTGTATGTTTAAACCCAAATCACTCACACACACACACACACACACACACACACACACACACGAAGAGAAATTAATATGTGAAACAGGCACTGAGAACCAGGGATATAGCTCAGTGGCACAGCACCTGTCTAGCAAGCATAATAAGGTCCTGAGTTTGATTCCTGGCACCAAAAGAAAAAGAGGCACTGAGACATTTTCATGGGAGAAGCAGACATTGAACTGACCCTTGAAAGACTGATGGTGCCCATTTAGGAAGGACTACGTTAAGTATAGTAAAGAAATGGAATGTTCTAGGGAAACTGAGCCAAATGAATAAAGGAGAGGTAGAATTAGGGTGGAGATCAAACATGGCCTAGAGAGAGTGTAGTGAAGAGTTGACAAGTAAAAACTAGGGTGGAAGAGGATGGGCTGGTGGTAAAGTCTTGAATGCCTGCTCCTAGGCCTAGCAGTTATTGTACAGGTGCAGTCCTTTTTCTCATGCTGTCATTTTTGGATCACCTATGAGACTTGAGTCTGTTTAGCGCCCCATGCTTGTTAAATATGCGGATTCCCAGCATCTGCTGCAAGTCTAAATCAGAATTGCTAACAGTCCTCCCAGGAATTAGCTTTAAAACAAGAGCTCGTTTTAATCCTATGCCCCTAGGGGTTGAGACGCTGAAGCCATTAAGGAAGTTGGAACTGGAGATCATGAGAAGAAGAGTAGTGTAGGAAAATCTGCCCAGCAAAGTTGTACTGGAGGAAAAAAGCTGGAAGCCAAGCAGGAAGCAACAGGGCTTTGGCTGAGGAGGTGGCGATAAGGGTAGAAAATCTGGGAGCCTGTGGTGCTGCAGAAAATCAGTAGGCTTTGTACCTGCCACATCCACAGTTCTGAAATGGAAATCTTCACATACTTGAGTCTCACTCCAGGCAGTGCAACATGATTATGAAGTGCATAGATGATTCTGGGGCAGTGTCAGGACTGAGAAAACAGAGTTAGACTCAGTAGGTTGGGCACATCTGATCTCTATTTTTTTTTAACATCTTTTTTTATTATTAATGTATTTGGTAGAGGCACACCCTGTGGTACCGGGGATCAAACCCTGGTCCCTGTGCTTGCCTAAGCAAACACTTAGTCTACTGACTTATCTCATCAGCACCCCCCTTTTTTTTTTTTTAAATCATCTTAAATTGCTTTATTATGGCTTAGTGTTCTGACATAGAAACTAGGTATCGTCCTGGTTGATCACTAAGATTCCTCATTCTCTAAGTCTTTATTTTGTGAATCAAAGTTCACTCGAAATGAACTATAAGTGTCAAAGCTGGTTACTATTTTCTGTTTCCTCTTCCTCCTCTTCTTCCCCTCCTTTCTCCCTTTTATAGTGGAGGTGAGGAGAAAGAATTATCTATTTTTTAGATGATGCTAAGTTACCCAAGTGAAATCAAGGGCAAATACGTAGCAAATATTCAGTTTACAACATGAGAGTGTTTATGTGATCAGAAGAGTGAGTTGGTTTCTAGGATACCGATTAGAAACCTAAAGAATAAGCAATTACAAAGTACCTAATAAAACTATTTTATGATCCAAATTAGATTCTCTGGCTCCTTGCTTAGTAAAATTTCATACCATGACAATGAAGTCCTGAATTAGGCTGTGACGATCAGTGTTGTGTATCTACTGTGATTCCTGTCCTCATGGCTAATGTGCACTGGTTAAGAGATGAACGGTCTTGCAGGTATGTTCTGAGAATTAAGCTTTGTCATGCCAGATGGCTGAAATGTTTGACTTTTCTGATAATCAGAGAACTTATGAAAAGTTTGGCTGGCAAGTTACCAGATTTGTGTCTAAGGAAAAGCATTTAGAAAGTAAATTCTTGAAGGTATTTATGGTGAATTCCAATGTGGTAGCTTGCATTTTTCTGGATGATCATAACAATCTTATCACGCACCACTCTTCCTACAGCGTGGCTCTTTAGAGATGGGGTACACGTAGACCTCTTCTCCTTATAACTAGTGAGATTTTTATGGTCATTTCAATCAACAATGTTTTCATGCAGTTTTTCTCTAATGTTAATGTGTTCCTTATCTTCGTGTCACTGTGACAAAATACTTAGGAAAATCAACTTAAAAGGAGTTAAGATTCAGTTTGGTTCAGTTTCAGGGGGTTTAGCCCACGGTGTCTTGGCCCAATCACTTTAGGTTTGATGGAACACCATGGCAGAAGCAGACGGTAGAAGAGGCTACTTCACACTTTACAGCAGCCGGAAAACAGTGAGGGGACGGGGTAAGGTCCTGAAATCTCCTTCGAGGGCATGCCCCCAATAACTCCTTCCAAGGAGGCCTCACTTCCTGATGTTCCTCTCCACCCACCTACACACCTGCACTGCCAGCTGGGAACCACGCCTTGAACATCAATGCCTCTGGGGCTCTTATGGGAGCATAAGATCCAAATTACAGTAGTTAACATCTCACATAACTACAGTACATTTACCAAAGTCAGAATACAGTCCTAACATTGGTGCATTTTCTCTTTAAATACACTGTAGACTTTATTTGGATTCTAGTAGTTTTTCCACTGATGTCCTTTTTGGTTGCTGTTTAGGATTTAGTCCACTATTGCTTAGTTCTCATGTCTCTTCCTATTCTGTGATAACTTTGTTTTCTTATGACTTTGACCATTTTGAATTGATTTTGTGAAATATTCATCAATTTACTTTGCCGATTTTTCTCATAGTTAGACCATGGTTGTATGTTTGGGAGGCCAAGAAGTGATGTTCTCGTCACATATCAGGCGATACATGGTGCTGATATGACGATCACTGTGGGTGTTAACCAGGATTCCTTGGTTAAGGTAGAGTGAGTCACAGGTCCTCACTGAAGTTACTATTTGTCCCTTCCCGAAGCTATTATTTTTATGGTACTGGGGATTATAAATATTTGTCATCAGCCACTTATAAACTGGAGTACTTGTCTGATTTAGAGAACTGAAATTCGAGATATTAAGAAACATAGTAAAGAGGGTCACTTGTACATGCCAAAATGATGTCATATCAAATAATAACATGAGTAGGAATACTTTTAAATTTCTAATTTTTTAGGAGCAGAATATTTATTGGGAGAAAGAAAATCTTCTGTCCAAGAGGACAGAAGGGGACCAAAGTAGGTTGCCCAGGAAGCTGTCTTTTCTAGGGATTTTATAGCACAAACCATGCGGTGAGGGTCCAATGTGCAAAACATGGGAATTTGCTTAGGTGGGCATGAGGTGGGACAAAACTATGATCAACCAATGAGATTACAAGCACCATTGCTCAAGTGAACAATCAGGAGCAGTGAATGAGCAAAGTCATATCAACATTTGAAGCATAAAAATTTGTTACAAAGTCCAATCCAGAGACTATGAAAGAAAAAACAAACTCATACCTCCATTCAAGGATCTAGGTGGATGACTTCCAAATGACACAGGGCAATGAAACTCCCAGCCTAAAAGGTACCTGGGACAAGTTTGTATGCTCTAGAACCGAAGAATGAATTTGAGCAACAAATGAGGTTAAGTGCAGAATATTTATTTATTGGGGGGAAAGAAAGCTTCTGTCCTAAAGGACAGAAGGGGACTGGAGTGAGTTGCCCTTAAATTTCTCCAATTTAGATTCTGAAAGCTGGGCGTCATGGCGCATGCCTGTAATTCCAGCACTTGGGAGGCTGAGGCAGGAGGATCGGTGCAAGGTCAAGGCCAGCCTGGGCTACAAAAGTGAGCTCAAGGCCAGCCTGAACTGCATAGTGAGACCCTGTCTCAAAAAGACAAAAAATAAATAAATAGATTCTGAGTGCTTGGCTCCAATTTCAGAGATGGGTAACATATCTGGGGTGGTATTGTATTTTCAACACAAATGTTTTGGTGATTCTGCCGGTATTGATAATCATCATGGCACATCTGTTAGAGCTTTCAATGATGCCACCCACTGTGGCATGTGTGCCATGGGCTTGCCACCACTGGTATAGAAACTCTTATCATACTTCCAGTAAGAGATACACTGTACAGCCACTACTGCCTACAGAACATGTGCACTCCGTGGATCTCAAGTTTAAGACCAGTGGGGGGAACTTAGGAAGACTATCCTAAAATAAAACTTAAAGGGGGAACATCAGAGCTGGGGACAGAGCTCAGAATGAGGTCCACGATATAATCCCTAGTGTTGAAAAATATTTTTATTGAATTTAATGCAACCCAGTTTAGACCACAATATATACTGACTTTCCTCTTGTTACTGGGATTTTTGTTTTAAAACAGGATCTTTGTATGGTTCAGGCTGGGCTTGAACTTATGATTCTCCTTCCTCAACCTCTCAAAGCAGTTTGCTTTTTATTGCATAGAAATGAAGAGAGCTGACAGAACTACCACTAGCTGGGCCCTTATTTCTGCATACAAAATTCTAATTGCCCTATGTGGCAGGAAGTTGAAGGCATCCTTCCTGGTCTTGGCTTTACTGCTTCTTAGGAGCGAACCTTCATAAATTACTAAGCCTCATAATCAAAGTTTCTTCTTATCTAAACAGCTACCACTACACAACTCAGATCCTCAGAAAGCTGATTATCTGCAGAGACCTCGCAAATTCCATACCATTAAAGTTACATTTTTGTAAGACAATTCAGAATGTTTTGTATTCTAGAACTAGTAAAATCTGTACCTGTTTAATCACGGTACTGCTTTCTAGAGCTGCATTGTTCAATGTGATAGTTTAAAATTCTATTTTTTTGGCCATACTAGCCACTTTTCTGGGGTCACTGTCCACGTGTGGGTGATGGCTACCAAACTGAATGGCAGATACAGAATACTTCAGGAAGTTCTATGGGATGGTGCTGTAGAATTAATTCTAGTCCCTTTTCCAAACGACTTTTTAACGTAGTGGGGAAGGAGGTAAACCATCATCTCTGGCTACGGTGGCTTCATGGATGCGTAAATACAAGCTGTGCATTTTCCCTAAGGTCCATGTTTCATTAAGTGTTGTGCTATCACTGAGGGCTTTTTCTTTTCCTAGTACAGAAAGTCCTCAGCTTCCAAATGAATTCTATTCTAGAACATTTGTACGCTGGATTCATTTATAATTTGACAGTCAGCCTTACACAGTACACCTGTGAAAGTTTGCAACTTGAATGTGTCAGGGCTTAAACCTGTACTGTACTGGTGACTGAACTCATGATTTTCACACTAGACTCCTGTACTTTTTTCTTGCTAAATTGCCTAGGCTGGGCTTAAACCTGTCTCTCCTGTCTCAGCAGCCAGGAGTGCTGGGGTTCCAGGCCTGTGCCATCACACTCAGCTCTGAACCGACACTGTTCCTTTGCTCTCTTGTTATCTTATACATCTCTATGAATGTCCATTTATCAGTATGTTGTTTTTTTTGCCAGCTCAGCCCACCCCAAGGGTGGGGCTGGCACGGGATGTGGGAGTGGGGATCCAACTATGGTCCCTTGTGCCTAAGCAGGCATTTTACACTGCTCACCTATCTTGCCAACCCTCTCAACATGAATTTTGTGCCAGAAAACCTCAGGGAACTGGCTAAAGTAAAACCTTTGTAATTCAAACTTTATTACATTCCAACACTAATAACATCAGTTCTTGGTAGGCAGGTTAACTCTAGTATTTGTCAGGTAACATCTCATTTAGCCTTCTCACATCACCAGAAACATTTTAGGATTTGTGATGGTTAAAACTAACTTTCTCGGGGCCAGGGAACTAGCTCAGTAGAATAAGCATTTGCCTGGCAAGTGCAAGGGCCTGAGTTCAATTACCAGTCCTGCCAAAAAACAAAAAAAACAAAAAAACTACTTTCTCTATAAGTGAAATAAGGGCTAGGAATAAAGCTTAGCGGCATAAGCACCTGCCTGGCAAGCACAAGGTCCCGAGTTCAATCCCTGGTAGTGCAAAAAATTAAAAAAACACATGGCATATTATATAAAAAAAAGAAAAAGAAAAAAAAGCCGGGTGTGGTGGCGCACACCTGTAACCTCAGCACTTTGGAGGCAGGAAGATCAGTGCAAGTTCAAGACCAGCCTGGGCTACAAAAGTGAGCTCAAGGCCAGCCTGAACTGTCTCAAAGACAAAATACTTCCATAAGCGAACACAATTATTCAATTGCTGACCTATTTATAAATGGCCAAAATAACAGAAATGCAAGACTCTATTTTAGGGTTACATTAACACCTAATTTGGTCTATCAATGTCCTGTGACTAGGCGCTGTTGGAGGTCTGATCATACTTACAGCTCTTGACAGTTTTACCGACGGACTCCACCCGTCTCCTCCGAGCCGCCCGATCCATGCTGAAGGTGACTTCAGCACACCCAACGCTTCCTACAGTCTAGCTCCAACTCTGGATGTTCTGAACAACTCTAATTCCAGAGTTCACTATTCCAACCCAATATAGAATGTGACTATGGTAACAAAACAGAAGGCTTGCAAGTAGTTGGAAAACTATGTAACAGTGGGTGCTACCACTCGTGGGTATGCAGGAATTTCATTAAGGTTGTCATCGTAAGCTGAAACAGCAATTCCAATGTTTCCTATATTTGATTCGTATTTTTTCAGGGAAAAGTAAAAAATTTTTTTTTTTTTAATTTTATTTTTATTTATTTGTTTGCTTGTTGTGTTTGTTTGTTTCTTTATTTATTTTGTGGCTGGCTCAGCCTGCCCTGGTGGTGGGGGCTGGCGCAGCATGTGGTGCCAGGGATCGAACTGCAGTCCCTGCAGTTGCCTGAGCTTTCCTAAGCAGGCGCTTTAGACCACTGAACCATCTTGCCGGCCCCGTAAAAATGTTTTTTATTTGAATACACAGCAACTAAAATTATTAAGGCCTTACTCTTGAAGCTTATATCCCAGGTTATAAACAGTTCTTTTAAAGGTTACAACCTTCTCTTCACTAAGCCTCTCTCAGGAGGTCCAAACAGAGGCTTCCTATGGAAGCTTAACTCATTTTATACCTCCAAGTTAGCCCTGACTGGTTAAGAGAACATAGTGTGACTTTGCTGACGTGGATCAAAATGTCACTTGTTCCAACTCTTTTGTGAAACCCAGTAGAGAACAAACATCTTCCAGGCTGTGTGTGCTGGCTTTTACTGTGTAAGTCAAGAAAATACATTAAACTGTTTAAAATTTAGGATGCACCATTTTCATTTTTATTCTTGCACCAGGGCTTTACACGATAAGTGTTCTACCATTGAGCTACCTTAGGATATAATACTCTTAGCAAAAGTAAACAAACAAATGCAGAAACGTATAGAGGAACTTGGATTGGCGGTAATAAGCTCTGAAGTTAAAAAAGAAATCTTGGAAGTATTAGAGACTGAAGTTAAAAAACAGCTGCAGAAAAGCATAGAGGGAATGACATCAGAAATAATTTCTGAACTTGAAAAAGTCATTTCTAAATTAATAGCATCTGAAATAGAACAACTGCAGAAAGGTAGAGAGGAAATGAGAACAGAAATAACCTCTGAAATAGAAAAAGAAAGGATAACTATAATGAAAGACAAGTAATATTAAAGAAGACATTGATAAAAAATTAGAGGAGAATAGAAAAATGATGGATTCCATGACTGAGCAATATAAGAAAGAAATAGAATGCCTGAAACAGTATCAAAGAGACAGACAAGAAAATAAAATCTCAATCACAAGCTGGCAAAACCGTATGAACGAAAGTGAAGATAGACTCTCAGATCTTGAAGACACACTCGCAGCTAGGGAAAAGGCAAGAAAGGATCTCTTAAAAACAACCAGGACACAGGAAAAAATAATTCAACACCTGCAAGATGATGCAGGAATGAACAATGTGAGATTAATAGGAACTAATGACAAAGAAGGAGTCAATACAAATGATATAGGCCGGGGAGATAGCTGCATGGCACAAGCACTTGCCTGGCAAGTGCAAGGTTGTGAGTTCAAACCCTGGTCCCACAAAAAAAAAAAAAAAAAAAAAAAAAAAAAAAAAAAAAAAAAAAAAAAAAAAAAAAAAAAAAAAAATATATATATATATATATATATATATATATATATATATATATATAAATAAAAATAAATACAAATGATATAAAAAGAATATGGGCAGAATAGCAGAAAACTTTCCAAATATGAGAAAACAATCAGATATTCAGGTAACTGAAGCATACAGAATGCCAAATAACATCAACCGGACTAAAAACACATCAAGACATATAATAATGAAGATCCCAGAAATCCAGCAGAAGAATAACATACTAAAAGCTGCTAGAGAAAAGAAACAGATCACATTTAAAGGAAAACCCATCAGAATAATGGCAGATTTCTCTTCACAAACCATGAAATCAAGAAAAGCATGGAGCAGAGTGCTTCAAGTCCTCCATGAAAACAAATTTCAGCCCAGACTGCTATATACGGCAAAACTCTCTTTCAAGTACAAGGGAGAAGTGAAATACTTCCACGACAAGGAACAACTAAAGAATTTCATGACATCAAAGCCAACACTACACAGTGTACTAACAAATATTTTAGAGAGGGACCAAAACGAATTGAATTCAACAAATGCGAACAGAAAGATCCCACCAAACAGGACAACCAATCAAACATAGGAGCAAAGTTGTAAACAGTAGTAAATAAAAGTCATGTCAATAATAAGACAATACATTACAATTATAACTATCAATGTAAATGGACTCAATTCTCCAATGAAGTAGACTAGCAGAATGGATAACGAAACAAAACTCAACAATATGCTATATACAATAAACACACTTACTCATAAAGAAACTCATAGGCTAAAAGTGAAAGGATGGAAAACAATACTACATGCTCTAGCACCTCAAAAAAAAGCAGGGGTAGCAATCCTG
Organism: Capromys pilorides; assembly: GCA_004027915.1. NCBI lineage: Eukaryota > Metazoa > Chordata > Mammalia > Rodentia > Capromyidae > Capromys > Capromys pilorides. Next base: position 14,413 of record PVKN010020823.1, read on the forward strand.
TTTGCAGACAGTCTAAACTTCAAACCAAGATTGATCAAACGTAACAAAGACCACTATATATTGGTCAAGGGAAACATTCAGGATGAAGAGGTAACACTCATAAATATGTATGCAGCCAACACAGGAGCAGCAAGTTATATAAGACAAACCTTAATGGACATGAAAAATCTAATATCCAATATTACAATCTTAATAGGAGATCTTAACATCCTCCTATCTGAAAAGGATAGGTCAAGCAGACAAAAATTCAGCAAAGAAGTAGCAGAACTGAAACAGAATTTGAAACAACTGGACTTAGTGGACGTACACAGAGTGTTCCACCCAACCTCTTCAGAATACACATTCTTTTCAGCTGCACATGGGACATTTTCTAAAATAGACCACATATTAGTCCACAGGTCATGGTTAAGTATATGCAAGAAAACAGAAATTATCCCATGCATATTATCTGACCACAGTGCAATGAAATTGGAAATAAATGGCCAAAGAAACCATAAGAATGCCAGAAATACATGGAAATAAAACAACACCCTTCTCAGCAACCAGTGGGTTACAGATGAAATTAAACAATATCTAGAATTTAATGAAAATTCAAACACAACCTACCAGAATTTATGGGATGCAATAAAAGCAGTTCTTAGAAGGAAATTTACAGGTTTGAACTCACACATTAAGAAAACAGAACGGGAGCAAATAAATACTCTCATGCAGCGCCTAAACCAACTAGAAACGGAAGAGTAAACAAAATTCAAAGCCCAAAGATGGGAGGAAATTATAAAGATAAGAGCCGAGATTAATGCAATTGAGACGAAGAAAATACAAAAAATTAATGAATCAAAAAGCTGGTTCTTTGAAAGATTAAACAAAATTGATAAGCCCCTAGCTAACCTCATCAAAAAGAGGAAAGAAAGGACTCAAATTCAAGCAATAAGAAATGAAAAGGGTGAAATTACTACAGACCCAGTAGAGATTCAGAGGATCATTTGTAGCTACTCTGAGAATCTTCACTCTCACAGAATTGAAGACACAGAAGAAATGGACAGATTCCTAGAAAAGTACAAATTACCAAAACTGAATCAAGAAGATGTAAGTACTCTCAATAACCCAATAACAGCCAATGAAATACGAAAGGTAATAAAAATCCTGCCGACAAAGAAAAGTCTGGGACCGATGGATTCACTGCTGAATTCTACAAGAAATTTATAGAAGACATGATCCCAATACTCCTCAAACTCTTCAGTGAAATAAAAAAGGAAGCAATCCTTCCAAAATCATTCCTAGAGGCAAGTATTACTCTGATACCAAAACCAGAGAGAGATGCAACTAAAAAAGAGAACTACAGGCCAATTTCTCTCATGAACATAGATG
>PVKN010020824.1:0-15796 GCA_004027915.1 Capromys pilorides
ACCCTTCCTGTCCTCAGAAGCTTCCAGGAGGACAGAGCGGCAGAGCACAGAGAAAGGCCTTGCTGGGCTGCGCTGTGACAGTGCAGCACGGCTGGGGCTTGGGGTGGGACGGCTTGAAGAGAGCTCCTCTGCCACTGTGTTTAGGGTCACCTTGCTTTGTTGTAGAGTTATTTTAGAGCACACTGTGGATTCTCTGCACTAGATTTTCACATCTGTACTTGGACACTGTTTTATTCCAGATACCTTTTCCTTGGAAATTCCTTTTGAGAACATTCTGAGCACCAGGAGCGCTTTCTTTTCATTTTAGCTAATTGAGGGCGAAGTTTACGGGAAACTAATATGTTTAAAATAGGCTTTTAAGTTCCAAGCCTATGTGGCTTTTATGCTTTTCCTTGTCCTGATATTTCACTAGTGTTGTGACGTTCCCCAAATAGCTAGCACAGTAACACGTGTGAAAAGCACTGGGATCAGGAGACCACAGGAGACTGCACTTTGAAACTCGAAAATTCTCACTGGGAAACACACAAGATGACTGTGTTAGTCAGGGTGGGGGCCGTGGGAAGCACATCTGTTTGCATTTGTGGGGCATTCTGTCATGGAGAGCTCTGCAAAGCCGGGGACAGAGAGCACGGCCACCAGGTGCAGTGACATCACCCGCCAGGCACGCAGGTCACACATGACTTGGGCGTGATCCTCGCAGTCCCCCAGCTCCCACCAAGAAGTTATGATTAAACATCCACAACAAAGCCTGCGCTGGGAGGCCCACTTCTGCTCTGTGCTGGGTGGGATGGGAGGAACTGGACGTGACTGTCAGGAGCCCAGGATGCCTGCTGGCTGCCGCACAGACTCATTAGGACTTTGTCGTGCGTGCATGCGTGCGTGCGTGCGTGTGTGTGTGTGTGTGTGTGTGTGTGTGTGTATGTGTGGTAGAAGACAGATGAGGCACCACAGCCCCACGCAGCAACCTGTGGCTGACACCAGAGAGAGCAGGGTGCTGGGTGGGCAGTGCACAGTTCTCCTTGGGAGGGCCCCTGTGGAGCCCGGCCTGCGCCCTGAGGGAAGAATTTCAGCACTCAATCACAGTTTTCCATTGTCCAAGAGAAAAACCCAACAAGGCAATTCTGGGAAAGACCAGGAAGCCCCTTCCGTCTCCCCCAGTTTTTCAATATTTAACCACCGCTTCCTGGGTTCCCAGGCTCAAGGGGCTCTGTGAATCATGCATGTCCGTGGCCTGTCTGATATTCTTCCTAATAATGGATTTCTGCATCACAAACAAAAAGGGCCTCTCTGGATCACTTCTGCTTGATTTGTACTTTACCTGTGACTTTGTCTTTATGATAACACATGCAAAAAAACAGGACCAGTCCTTTTTTATTATCAATGCCTGTAAGTGTCTGCAGTGGCTGACTCGTCTTTCCTGAAGGCACTCATTTGGGTATTGGCTCTCACTTCACGTGGTGGTTTGAAAGAATACAGACAATAGACAGTCAAGTTGAAGGTCCTCTCTCCACCAGAACCACCAAAACAGGTACTGGCCTGCTGGAAGTGGAAACTGGCAAAGCTGAGATGAATCAAACAAAAAGTGGGCCCGGGACACTTTTCATAGGAGGTTGGAGTCACTGGCTGGCCGGCACTGTCCTTGGGCGGCATCCTGGCCAGGGCAAGGTCCCTCACACAGAGGACATCACTCCCAGTCCGCGGGGATGAAGCTGGCAGTCATTTCTGTTCAAGAAGCAGGAGGATCCTCAGCTGAAAGACTGCCTGGGCTTTGTTCTTGCCAGGAACTAGTAACTAAGAGGATTTCTAGATTATGCTTGGCGTTAAGGATGTCATAACAAATGCCACATCCTACGGCTCAGCCTCAGAATCTAAGGCAACTGGTGGTTTGTTTTCCTCTGCATGTAGTTGCATGCCTTTCAGAGGCCTTGCCAGGGAGGAGCAGGAACACCTGCGTGGGGCAGGCTTCCCACTCTCTTCCTCCTTCCCTCCCTCCCTTCCTTAGTAGAAGTTCTGAGGTGCCTGCCATGGCCCAGCTAGGCCCTGGGCTAGGCTCACGAGACCTAGCCTTTATTTCAGGGATGTAAAATATGGAAGAGCAAACACGCAACTGCAATCCAGTGTAATGAGCGAAACGGTGGCTGGCGACAAGATTTAGCAACAACAGGCGTAGCTCTCCCGTAGGTCACTCTAGACATAATCCCTGTGGCAGGCACCCGTCGAGCCACATCGCTGCTTTTTATTGAAATGGTCGGTGCTTGGTCCATTGTGCGGGTTTATAAATTTAGCACATGGGAAGCGGAGTGTGCATCCTGACCTCTGGCATGTGGATCCTGCCCGCACACTCCCAGAGCTCCAGCAGTCACAGAGGGGTGACACTAAGGCTGCGACAGGAAAACATGGAGATGTGCATGTAACATGGCCTTGAAGACCACAGAGGGACCACGGCTGGCTTCTCAGAGGAACTCAGCACTCATCTGAGAGTTGGAGAAAGATGACCGATGGAAAGAACGAAGCACCAAGAAGAAGATGTGCCAGATGTGGCAGTGCACATCTGGGATCCCAGCACTCAGGAGGCTGAGGAAGGAGAATTGTTGTGAGTTCAAGATCAGCCTGGGCTACAAAGTGAGCTCAAGGACAGCCTGAATTGCAGTGAGAACCTTGCTGTATGTATGTATGTGTGTGTGTGTGTGTGTATATATATACATATATATATATATATACACATATATATATATATATATATAGATAGATAGACAGATAGATAGATAGAGAGAGAGGCAGAAAGAGAGACAGAGATAGAGAGACTGAGAGACAGAGAGAGAGAAAACCATTTCTTTTTATTTCCTAGCTTGGGTAAAATGGTTAAGTTGTTGGGCACAGCGGCCTTACCAATCTTTAGAAATGAGAGTAGTACTATCTTATTTCAGAGCTACTAGAAGGAAGCGAGATAGCATATTTGAAAGCTTTAGCATGGGGCTGGGCTCTAGGAAAACACTCAGCAAAGAAATCTTTTCTACACCGAACCAGGTAATGACATCCTACAATTTACTGTGTGAGTCACAGGACATGTGACCACACAAATCTCAAAGCCATGGGGTAATTCACATGGTTTAAAGCAAGAGTTTAGATTATTTCGTTCAATTTACAGCAGTGTAACCCTAATGGTTCCTTGGTTATTTTGGGTATTTCATTTATCTCCTTGCTTAACAACTCATTCATCTATTACTGGATACATTTTAAGATAAACATTCCTAGAGGAAAAAAGATGCTTGGCTGTTTCTCAGAAATAACAGAGTCTGAAAGGCACATTTATTAAAGCAACTCAATTACAAATATCTCTTAGACCGGTCACTGGATTAAAGGAAAGAAGGCCTGACCCTAAAACATAATCAACTTGCTGTTTCTCAAGTTCGAGGCCATTTGTAACATTTTAGAATTGTGAATTTTATTATAGAACCACTTCCGGTTTTAAGAGGCCCCTCTTCTCCATGACATTTAATTAAACCTTAGGTACTGGGGAGACAAGTCGATGGAACTGCTTCAGGATGAATCGATGGATTCCGGATGCCTCAGGATTAATACTTGACTGAGATTCATTACCTTCCTCATTAAGCCACTCTTCCCGTCAGGTGTCCGGACAGATAGTGGCACCAGCATCCTCTAAGTTCATCTGACTGATGGCTTTGGCTGATGTGTGACTCCTGGTGTCAGACCAGGCACTGACTATGACAGAAGGGTTCCCAAGTGGCCCCAGAGATTCCCATCCCAGGTATAATACTTGCTGTGTCATGCCTGCCGGTAAGTCTGGGCTGGACCCAGGAAAGTACATGGACTCGAGCTGTCAGGTTACAGTATATGGCCAAGGTGAAGGGAGTTTGTGGATGTAGACAAGGCCCTTAATCAGTATTGGTTTTGATTTAACTAATCAAGAGGGATTGGCCTTGGTGAGCTTGTCCTAATCAGGTGAACCCCTGAAGAATGGATTTTTGAAGAATCGGCTGCAATGTTATGAAAAGAGATTGCAGTGTGACAATGATAGTGACCCCGGAGCTCAGAGGTGGTCTTAGAGAGAAATACTGAGAAAATGGAATATCAGTTGTTTATCCATAAAGAAGTAAACCTTGCTGGCAACTCGAGATGCGTCACCCAGTGGACACTTGAATGCAGCCTTGTGACACACAGCAGAGCTCCAGCCAAGTCATGTCCTGATTTAAGCCCTGCAAAGCTACCACAAATAAAATTTTAAGCATGTCTCCTTCCTTGAAAAAGTTCTGTAAGCCACATTTTCTCCACAGTCCAGGTAGTATCAGTGCTGGACATAGTGGCATGAGCCTGTAATCCTCCACTCAGGAGTCTGAGGCAGGAAAATCACCTGGGTTCATTGCCAGCCTAGCATACGTAATGAGACCCTGTATCTAAATCATGCACATACATACACACACACACACACACACACACACACACACACGGGTGTGCACATCGCTGAAGCATTAAAGGAGTTATAAATCTGATTATAAATTCAAACTCTCAGCCAGGATAGGAACTTGGGCAGCTTGATAAGCTGATAAACACTGGAAGTCTCAGTTCATAAAGTGGAGATGATAACTGCGTCTTTTTCCTAAGTTGTGGTAATGATGTCACACAGTGCATGCTCAGAAAACCACAACTACTAATTACGTGTTGCTTGCAGAGCTAAACTCAAGACTCCTTTTTCTGATGTTCTACAAGTATACTGTCTTAGTTACTCTTCTCTCATTGCTGGGACAAATACCAGACACTCAAAATGAGGGAAGGAAAGGTTTATTTAGCTCACAGTTACTGGAGGTTTCAGTCCAAATTCATCTGGCTCCAAGGCAGAGAGGCACACGGCAGAGGTCAAGCTTTCATGGGGTTGGGCAAGACCAAGAGAGCAAGGACAGATCTAGCAGCAGCTCAAGCAGCTAACTTTTCTTTCTACCTTACATTGAAATGCAGATCACCTACCCCAGGGGAGAGGCAGCATCCATTTCCGCAGTAATCAATTACAAATTCCAGAAGCAGCCCCATGACAGAGTGAGGCTTTGGGGGGACACCTATACACAAACCATAACATACACCAATAATCTCCACCCAAGAATCTGAAGAGCTTGAAGTTTAGGTTACATAACCTGGATTAATATTTTTGTCTGTGTATCTATTTTCTTCCCTCAAAGCAGAGGATTTGTTAAATCTCCCATTTTGTACATATAAAAATTCCTTCAACCTTGGGGGCTCAGTCCTTGCTGCCCAGGACAGGCTCTGCCATGCTGGGTACCTATGCCCGGGTGTGGTCTGCTATGTCCAGGGCCCCCTCCAATCTGTGGCCCATATAAACTATGTTTTTGTAGTAGCTCCACTTACAGCCTTCCACTCTCTTTGATACGCTGACTCAGCTTTAAGCCATCTTTGTGTTCCTGCATGGTTGACTCATATCTGTGTTGGGTTTTTCAAATTGTTGTGAGCGCCACACAGATGTAAAGGCCCATTCTGAGATATCAGCTTGACTCGAGGAAGCGCGTCCTAGTGGGTCAGCGCGGCACACTTCTGGGCGTGTCTGTGGACAGGTAGGTCAGTAAACCAAAGAGGGAAGACCTGGCCCGAGGGATGTAGCTGGCACCAACCCATAGGCTTATAACCTGCACTGGACTGGACTCCTCCTTCGTGCACAAGTGGCCTTGTCCCCGCCCTGGGGCGTCTGTCTCTTGTTCCTTTAGGCTTCCAGCTCAGGCTCTTCAGCCCTCCAACACAGACCTTCAGATTTTTTAGCACTTCGTTTCCCTGCGAATGGGTTCCAGGCCTCGATCTTTGGACCTTCAGGCTCTGCAGCGTGCAGAGGACAGTTCTGCCTTCTTCCATCTCCATCTGGCCGCTGGCCTCTTCTGATTCCAACCCTGCAAACCTACCTGGTAAATCCTCTGTGCAAGCACACACACACACAGACACAACGACACACACACACCATATTAAATCTGTTCCCCCAGGGATCCGTAACTGACACACAGGCCAAGGCATCTCACCATGCGGAAAGGCCCCTCCTATTTCCAGTTCACTTGGATTATAAGAAGTGCTCAATTTCTCAGTGGGTGATTAAGAATTAATCTCACTGACCTACTGGTTAGGCTCGGAAGGATGGAGCACATTCTTATTATGGTTGATATCTGCTAACGGGTGGCTGGCTGTGGAAGCATCTTATTTGCTTTGAGCAATTAAATATTCCAACTAGGGATACATCAAAGCCAACACTCATACTTTCACAGAGCACAGTGTGATCTATAAAGATCAAGGCAGCTAATTTATTTAAATGAGCGTATCGTATCTCTACCTCCACGTATGACTTGGCAGAATAACTTCGGAGCCATGTTCTTATAACAAATTGTAAACACCTACAAAATAGAAATTCCATTTGACTTAGATATCCCCTTACATATCTTCCTGGAAGAATTACAAACATCGTTGCTATGGTTTCTATCAATGGTGGTGAACCCATGGCACACAGGTGGCCCGAGGCTCTTTGTATCACCGAAAGTTCTAGAAGGTTGCTCATTATGGGCAACCTTGAATACCTTGTACTCAAGTGGTCCCCCAAAGTCTCCTGCATGCACAGCTGTGGCTTTGGGGAGGGGTCTGGATCATGGCTGTATGATGTGGAGGTGAACGATGTGTGGTGCTGGATTAGTCCACTAACTGATTTAACATAGTTCTGGGTGTAGCTGAAGAGGAGTCCTACTCTGAGTGTGAATGGCACCAACCAAAGATGATATCCTTGAGGGAATTAAAGGTGAAGGGGGTCTTGCCACTGCTGCCTGGCTGCCTCCTGCTTCCTCTGCAATGGGCTGTTTCTCTTCTGCCATGCTATTCTGCCTTAGAGCACTGATTATGGACTGAAACCTCTACAGATGAGCTAATGAACTAAAGCTGAGCTAAATGAACCCATCTTCCATTAACTTGTAGGTACTGAGTATTTTGTCCCAGCAATAAGAACATTACTAACACAATCATATTACAGCGATCCATGTATACCCATATTTATAACAGCACAACTCATGAGAAGTCATGGAAGTGTCTCATATGCCCATCCACAGGTGAATGGATAAGGAACATGGGATCTACATACACACTGGAGTACAACTGAGCAATGAAGAAGGATAAACTTAAGGCATTTGTGGGAAAATGGATCTTGAGACTAGGATGCCGGATGAAGTAAAGAACGTTAAAGATCTCATAATTTCTTTAATATGAGAAACCTGAAAGGTAAAGAATTTAGAGAGTAAATGAAGGAGTGGTGATAGGGAACAGTGGGGTAGACCCTTTGGAGGTGAGCAGGGATCTGGGAAGAGGGGGGGATAGAGAGTATGAGACAACCTCGCATAGTAGTTCTCAAGAGTGTGCCAACCCTGTCCCTCTCTGTTCCTCAATACGTGTCCTTTCACCTTCTGCATTGACTTCCCCTCTTTCTGATCACTGGCCAATTAGAACTCCAACCTCTGAGCTTGGGCAGAGTCTTTAGTGTTCTTCCTGAGGTACAGCCTCCTGCTTTCTATCTTCCACTCATGTTAAATCTGAGTTCGTCAGATGCATTTCCTTCACCAGCCTCTTGCTTCTCTTGAGAACCTTCATGTCCCTCAGATACTTTTTATTGGTGTGTGTGTGTGTGTGTGCACACGCATGTGTGTGCACGTTTCAAATGCATTTTCCTTTCTAAATTAATGCTAGGTATTTCAAATGCACTTTCTTAGTTAACGCTCCCAGTAAACCATGGTAGTACGTAGTTTTATTTTGTCCATTAAAAAAAGGGGGAGGTTAAAGAATGTTTCCTGGCCTTATGGCCTCTCCTTCCTGTCTTACTTTACAAAAGAAATCCCAGCACTTAGAGGAGGGAGACACGTTGCTCAGTGTCGCACAGTCAGTATGCCCCACCTTGCAGTGTCAAACCTCTATGCTGCTGTGTCTGCAGCGCACAGTAATGCCTTCTGTGTCTTTGAAATTTTTGATACCTGCTTTTTAAAATCTTCAGCATACATGTGTTTCTGCCCTGTGTTTCTGTGCTTTATTACATATTCTGGGATGACATGGTAACTCATCAACTCTTCCTTGTCAGACAGGGGCTGGTTGAAAATATCTCTTTGCTGAATCTTCTATTATTCAAGAGGTGATGTTGTCAGTAAGGTAAGGGAACCAGTTTTAACCAGTTCCCTTTGTGCTTGAAGGACTTAAGCAGATGTCAAGAGAGGTGAGATTTCCCATAATCCCACAGTTTGCTGGTGCGCTGCTCTGTCCTGGGGCCATCCCTCACCTCAGTGCATGAGCGTTCCCTGAAGACATGCAGAAAATCCGATGCGGAGGCACTGAACAGCAGGCCAGCATGGCTATTAGAGGGGAGGACTGTTTCCAGAAGAATAAAGAATCCTCCGTAACATCACACCTTTAGCAAGGAGTACTGTTGATGAGAACTCTACTTTTTATATTTGTTTTCTCATGTCATTTTTTCCTTTAAAACTAAGCATCAATTTGGCTTATGGATACAATGACTAACTGGTATTAGTCACTGCAATATTGGATGGCAAATGTTATTTTGCCTTCTTTGTTTTGTTGGTTTGTGGGGATGGAGTCCAGGGCCTCATTCCTGCTGGATGAGTGCTCTACCACGGAGCCATGCCCCCAGGCCAAGATGTGCTACTTTTAACACAACTGATATCAATATTCTTAGTTCTGACCATAATAAGATCAGGAGAAATGTATTTCTCATTGTACCACTGATATACTTATGCTTTTATTCTTCACTGCTATTTTAGGGATCAACCACAAGGGTGCAACAAGATAGTCAAATAACTGGATACTCTGCTCAGGGCGAGGTGGCCATGGAGAACGCTGCTGTTCTTGTTGTGGTAAAGCAATAGCAGCGACCCCAGGTGACAATTTAAAACATATGTCCTGAAGTTTATGATGTCCAAATCCAACCCACAAACAGAAGCACATGGAGGTATGGATGTGAGATGATGAAATCTCTGTGCATAAGGGAAGCACCCGCTCTTTCATAACTTCTATTTGGATAACACTGGCTCTGGTACACTTGCATGGCTGTTCCCTGCATTTTTCATCTCATCCTCAATCACATGGCCTTCACCATGCTTCTGGTGTCAAATTTAAGAATCTCCACTAAAGATTACACCTTATTTATTTCTGGACATATCATCTTCCTTTTGCATTTAATCCACTATTTTTGTAGAAGAACTTCCGCTTGGTGGCAGTATTCTGGAAGTGAATTTTATCAAACATCAGAAAAAAGTCATTGTCACTTTGTTATATTAAGATCTCAAAGAGGCTGGCCAGATGGCTCAAAGGACTAAAGCGCCTTCTTAGGCAGAGCACAGCAGTTGGGGTTCGATCCTCAGTGTGCCATGCTGACCCCGCCCACGAGACAGTGATTGAGACTGGATGTGGTGCTGCATGCCTATAATCCCAGCGCTTGGGAGGCTGAAAACAGGAGAATCACTGCAGGTCCACCTGTGCAGTGAGACCCTGTAGACCCTGTACCAAATACACTAAAAAAAAAAAAAGACTTCAAATTTGCCTTTTCCTTTTATGAGACAGGGTTTGTTCAGGCTGTAGTATGTAGTTCAGGCTGGCCTTGAGCTCACTAGTTAGCCTTGACTGGTCTTAAACTTGTGTCGATCCCCTTGCCTCAGCCTCCAGAGTGCTGGGATTGCTGGCATGCACCACCACACTGGGGTCAAATTTGCCTTTGTTCACTGTTTAAGTCAACAAAAAAAACCCCTGTATTTCATTATAGCAAATAGAAATCCACTGAAATTAGCCAAAACAAGTGTGGAATTTGTTGGAAGGGAGTTGTTTTATTGAATCTTTGAATAAGATGTGCAGCTGAGAGTTTTGAGGGGTTGGAAGAGATGTGCTACACTGGAAAGTGAGAGCTGGGGTGCGGCCCCCACTTCCTCTGGGGTCACAGGCTACTCATGTGGTGGCAAGCCTGTGTTTCCCAGGGGCCGTAAGCAGAAGCCATCCACAGATGCTGGGGGTGCTTCACCACTGCCATCGTGCGGACACTTGCAGTTGCCGAAGTTTGTTTTTCACAGTTTCCCAAAGCCCCACAACTTGCCAGGTGGACACGGTGCTGTCCACACAGGAGAGGCTGAGTACAGACCCGCTGAACGAGCACACACTGTCACCCACTTCCAGCCTGCCATCACACTGTCCTCCGTGCATCTGAAGGAGGTGGGCAGTGCCATCTTTCCCTTCAGGGACAGTGTGCCCTGGGCGTGCCCTGGCTGGGGTGCATGTGACGCCTCATCCGTGTGTTCCCTGTATCTTATGTTCTTCCACCTAATGCATAAGAGTCAGAGAAGCTCATGTAGCAACGGTCCTCGATGTTTCTGTTGATCAGTTTTCTTTGAAAACCAGGCACCCTAGTGTGAACTATTTTGGCTTTTTTTAAAAAAAATAATTGGGCAGTTTGAATTCAAGGTCTGCATCAAGGAAATCTGAGCCAGAATAAGCATCACTTTGTTTTTTTCTGCATTTTTTAGGGAAGGGTCTACAGGGTGTTCAGGGTCTCACTACTAGATCAGACTCATAGTGATCCTCCTGTTTACAGCCTCCCAAAAGCTGGGATTACAGGCGCGCACCACCACACCCACACCTAATTGCCCTCTCAGCGCGCCTCTGGGGCTGGGCTGGCAAGGCAGGCCTGGGGATCTAACCCCTGACCTCTGTGCCTGCTTTTAAGAACTGTATTCTGCTGAGCTATTTGGCTAGCTCTTTTTTGCTTTTTTAAAAGAAATTTCAATTTTAGCTGGGCGTGGTGGCACATGCCTGTAATCCCAGTACTTGGGAGGCTGAGGCAGCAGGATTGATGTGAGTTTGAGACCAGCCTGGGCTACAAAAGTGAGTTCAAGGCCAGCCTGAACTGCATAGCGAGACCCTGTCTCAAAAAGACAAAAATAAAATAAAATTAAATAAATAAATAAATAACAAATTTCAATTTTACCTGAGTGCCGGGAACTTAGTTCTTTATGACATCTCCCTGTAGTGGGCTAGGTCAGTGAGGCCTGACAGAAGTAGGAAGCAGGCCGTTGGCGACATCCTCCTGTACCAGGCTCTGCCTGCCCGCTGCCAGGGACCTCTCTTCTGACTCTTGTTACTGATCATATTTGGCCTGGGGACCCTGGTCTTGATCTTTTTGCCCTGAGCACCTTAGCAAGTCCTTTCTGAGTCCCGCCCACTCTCTTTCAGTCCCATGACCACTCTCCTTTGGCTTTCTAGGATCGGCCCTTCAACAGCGATGTGTTCACCTGTGAGACGATTGGTTGACTCTGCGCAGCTGAGCTCCGCCTCACACACTGCAACCTAACACCAGCTCGCTGTCATACAGCCCTGTAAGGACCAGGCTCTGTTGTGAGGGTGGAGTATGACCTGCGAGTACTGTTCCAGCCATGGCCCCACAAGTGCTGTGACAGTCACAGCCCACTTATCACTGTTAGTGTCAGTCTGGAGTGGTGGTGTGGCTTCCACCTGCTCCAGGACAATGCAGGTGGACTATTAATAACCTCTCCAGGGAAACAGGTGCACATCAGTTTGGCCCCGAGCAAACTGAAACTGTTGCTACTCTAAGCATTAGGGATTATCTGGTTTCCCTAGGAAATCACTTTCTCTGTTGAGATTTGAGTTTAAATCTCTCTGGACTTTGCTAATTTTTGGAAATGAGCCATTTAAGAAACAGAGAAGGGGTTAGACTTGCCGAGTTGCTCTTTAACAGTGAGCCAACACTGTCCCGGGACCTTAGCTTTCCTATACCCTTTGTCGTTCTGCAACTTTATTGTCAGTAGCCCCTTCCCTTTAAAGAAGGAATTAGTCACATGATCAAAGGCATGTGCTTTCATCTTTTCTTATTTTAAATAATTGCCAGTTTCTTTCCATCAGGGTGACATGAAGTCGTTAGGTTTTCTTTAGTTACTCTGGAGGTTTGGCCCAGGATGGGCGAGGATGCTAAGTTCCGTTAGGGCAGCCCCTGTCCACAGCTGACTGATTTAGCCTTCTTTATGCCATGTTGAAAGTCTAAGCTGGGGCTAACTCTCTATGTGTGCAAATGTATTTATAGAATATATGAATCAATAAGTACATCCAACGCCATCTCATCCAGTGGTTCCCCTCTTCACTGCACATCTGGATGGCTGTGGAGCTTCAGAAAACCTTGTCCTTACCAACTCCAGAAATTCTAGTTTATGTAATCTGGGATGGGACTTGGGAAGAGGCCTTAGAAAATCTGTCTCAGGTGATTGGAAGGGACAGAGAGCCTGGCCCAGGGAGCACTGATTGAATTCACCCACCTCACTTTACATGTGAGGAAAATGAGGCCCCTTCTTCCAGCTGTCACCATGGGTTAGCAATCCCAGTGTCCCTGAGAGCCGCTAGAGGCTTTTAAAAGCTCTGACAGTGACATCACCTTCTTTATTTAGAACTGATCATAATTTTTATGGCTTCCAGCAGATGTCTTAGTTTCTTGAATTATCCTTGCACGTCACAGGGCCTCGAAGGCTCTCGCTGCCAAAGGAGCCGGAAGGTATGGCTCCTTTTCTAGTCTCCAGGTAGGGGAGCAGATTTTAGCTTTTTACTTCTTGGAGGTATTTTTTGCTCTAGTTTCTTCATTTATCTTTTGTCTGCTGAAATTTGTGTTCTAACATTTTAGATGTACAGATTATTTCCCTGAAGAGTTCACAACTTTCAAAACTTTTATCTTTTGCTTTCTACCTGGAGTGACTGTTTAGCTTAAAAAGCATCAAATGATGGCCCATGGATGAAGTCCAGCAGACTGTGTTTTTATAAATAAAGTTTTATTGGCACACAGCCATGGCTGTTCACTTTGTATTATCTGTACCTGCTTCCAGGCACAATGGCAGAAGTCAATGACTGGATGGAGATGGCAGAAGGATTTACTACTGGTTCTTTTCTGAAATCATTCTCTGATCCCCTGGTTACATAGTTATAATTTGTGGGCAGCATCATATCCATAGGCATTGCTCCTCATCTTTTAACATTAAATTATTTTTTGAGAGCTTTAAAGTAGACTTGATTTCCATCTATTTTTTTATACCACATCAGTGATTGGGATTTTTATTTTTTAACCTGGAACCAAAAGAAGGTCTTTCTTCACCTCTGAAGTCTAGCTGCTTCTAGGTTTTATCTGTACTGTTCCATTCCATCCTGTGAAGGAACTTGGGGAAGACTGAGAGACATCTCCAGAGCTGTTTTATTTTATTTTGAGACAAATTTGGTAAGTAGTTCTGCAGCAGAAAAGCCAATATCAGTCCAAGTGGAAGACTCTTCATCGAGGAGTTAGAAGGCAACTTTTATTTCACTGATTGGCTGGAGAACACAGAGGTTCAGATCACCAGCCCAGAGTCAGGTTTGAGTTCAGTTTAAATTTTTTTTTTTTTTTGTAAATTTTATTTATTTATTTGTTTGCTTGTTGTGTTTGTTTGTTTCTTTATTTATTCATTTTGTGGCTGGCTCAGCCTGCCCTGGTGGTGGCGCTGGCGCAGCATGTGGTGCCGGGGATCGAACCGCAGTCCCCGCAGTTGCCTGAGCCCTCCTAAGCAGGTGCTTTAGACCACTGAACCATCTCGCCGGCCCTGAGTTCAGTTTAAATATGGTTTGTGAAAGGGAAGTACAAAGCTAGTGGTGGGTTATTACAGGATTGGTTCCATGAAACGCAGGAGTTACATCATCTGTTGTCAGATAGATTTGTATAGGAACAGGAAGAAGGAAGTCTAAGAAGAGTAGAGAGAGTGGAAGTATCCAAGACTGGGCCAGGCTTCCCCAGACATGAGGGTCCTGAAGCCCTTGATGCAAGTTGGAGTCCCTGTGTCTTTTTAAAACACAAGCTGGACAGTCAGTTGGACCTTGCACACTGTTAAGAGGGAATGTCAAGGCTGGCCATGTGACAGGCAGCGTGAGCTTAGTCATGGTATATGAATTCATTTCTGACTTTTGTCATAAAATACCTACAAGGCTGCTATTCCATGAGTGTGTTCTAGCAGTGCAGGCTGAACACAGACTTGCCATCCTCCTGCCTCAGCCTCCTGAGTCCTGGAATTATAGGTGTGTCCACCACTCACCAGCTCTGGGCTTTATCATGGACCTCGAGGGCCTCCATTGGCTCTTCTTGGCATATGGGGCGTTGGATTTGTGTTCTTTATTTTTGAATGTTTTCTTGAGTAAATACAGAATTGAGTGTCTGCAATCCAAGGGTGCTGGTTCCCCACATTTTTATTCATTTTTAATGAGCTTTATATTCTTTATTCATATTTATTTTGCTTGCTTGTTTAGCCTTATCTTCTGCATATCTGACACTGCTTGTAGTACTGTCTGCTTATCCATGCCCTGACTCTTGTATTTCTGCCTAGAGTTTGGTAAAAGCACCATTAAATTTGTCCAATATGTGGCCACATTCTGGTGGTAATCTTATCTGTCTGGGCTGGTGATTTTATTGCAGTAGCTGTTTTTGGTAAATGTCCATTTGTCACTGGCATTTGTCTTGTTTGATTCTGTCCTGTTCCCTTATAACATCTGCACATTATTTGTGTGCTGCTACTTTTCCACGACAGCTTTGCCTTGCATGAGATCAGCTTTTTCTAAGAAGCTGTTCGCAGGAGCGAGGACACAGCTGTGTTTCTGAGCCGCCTGTTCGCTCTGGTTCACGGTCATAGCAGAAGCGACGCCATTTCATGGACGGAAGTGACGCCATTTCATGGACGGAAGTGGGAGGACCCAAAGCGCCAAGCCCACTCTCCAGCTACTTCTTTCTTCTCCAAGAGCAGAGACCAATTCCTTCATGGTTTAGCTAAAATCCTAACATACCCAGCACTGGGTACAGCTACAGAGCTAACTCCTGGCCAACACCCTACAAAGCCAAGGTGTAACACTTGCTCCTGGGGCACTTTCAGAGAAGAAGGGACCGGGAATCCACCTCAGCCTCCTGGTAGTCAGGGAAATGGAGGTCAAGGCTGGGCTGGGAGAGCCCCTTGGACTGTGTGGTCACCTTGAGGGTGGAAGCCATGCACAAGGGCAGCAGTGCACAGTTAGGAGCCGGAGTCCGTGAGCACAGATGCAGCTGGCCTGTAGGTTCTGTTCATGGAATTCTTCTGCATGGGAAAAAATGATCAGCCGCTGTTCTCAGGCTCTTGGGGTTTCCTGCTCTACAGCTGAGCTGAGCCTTAACTAACGTGGCCATGCGCCCTCCCACAACTCGGGCTGGTGTGTGTGTGCCTATGTGGATGTGAAGAGAGCTGCCTTGCTTTAGTTCTCAGGGTCGACTGAAGCTTGCAGGTGAGGGTTGCTCTCTCCCATCAGCTCACCTGTAGGCTGCTCACTGTAGAGCCGCCACGCCTGTGCGATTCTGCTCCATGGCCTGACGGGGCCAGAGAGCCTCCAGGTTCAGATCGTCACTTAGGCAGGCGTGGCCTTGGCTTTTCCTGCGCCTCAGGGCAGGTGCCCTGAAGACTCTTGTGAGCTCTGCATGCTCAGGGCGCCCGGCTGTGTCTCCCACAAGCCTCTGCTGCTGTCTGCCCTGAGGAGCCCTTCCTCACGTACTGGGCTTCTGGTTCACAGGGCTTTCCTAGTTCTGTCAAAGACAGAGCCTCCTTTCCTTTTTGTCTTCTGCTTGTTGTTGCATGGTGGCTTTGGAGGAGAAAGGAAACTCTCAGTCAGTCTGCCCTGCTATTTTAAAGCCCGAGACTCCTTACTTTGTTTTTAAAATAATTTTTCT
>PVKN010020826.1:0-15776 GCA_004027915.1 Capromys pilorides
ACCGCACTAACCTGGAAGCTGAGTTCACCACCGAGCCTTGTCATTTTGAGTCACACTTACCCTGCAGGGCACAGCGTGACCCTCCCAGCCGAGGCCTCCGAACCACACCCTGAGGACACACTGTCCCACAGCCTACTGCGCCCCTCACTCACCTGTCCGGGTGGCCCATGTCCTGGGTCCCCATCTCTCCAGGCCCTGCTAGCAGGGTGCTAGACAAAGTTACACTGCATTTTACAGTGGCTCTGGCCCCAGGCTCCTCCCAGGGTCCCTAGGAAAGGACTGGGCAGGGGCTTCAGAGCCAAGCTCTCCTCCCTGAGGAACTGGACTGGTGGACACAGGTAGCCTGAGTGAGCTGGGCGCTCCCGGAGCTTCCCTTATGTGCAAACTGGGTCCCACCTCCCAAAAGAGTGAAGCCTTTGGAGGGCGCGGTTGTGAGGGGCGTGGCCCTTGGGTGGGCGTGACTTGCTGTTTAGGTGGGCGTGGCTTGCACTCACCTGGGGCCTCGAGATTCTCACAGAGCTCGGACTTGGCCTCTCCATTGGGCCGGAAGTTGCCCTTCTGCGTGAACTTGTTGGACATGGTGGCAGCGGTGACAACGGCTTTGAGGCTGCGCTTGCGCTTGGGCACGTTCTGCTCCGGGTGGAAGAGGATGATGTACACCTTGGGCATGTAGAGCATTCCCAGGGACACCGAGGCGCTCAGACTCACCGAGACAGTCAGCGTCGTCGTCTGGATGTATAGCTGTGGGGGTGGGGGTGGCATCAGGGCCACCTGCACTGGCCTTGAGGGCCAGACCCTGTCCAGTGCACCCCCCCTGTCCTCCCCCGACAGCCCTGTCCCGTGCGCTGGTTGATGGCAAAAAGGGGCTGTGGTATGGATCTGGACTTGAGACCAGACCCTCAGACTCAGGTCCTTGTGCCTCAGTTTCCTCGTGTCTAACATGGGCATGGACACCGATCGGCTCAATGCTTGGCGTTGCAACTGCAGCCCATGAGTGGCAGTGCCATGCACATGCTTGGTAGTGCTGCCTCCTCCCTGGGGACCACAGCCAACCCCAGGAGAGCCCCCAACACAAGCTGAGGGTGAGATGAGCCCTGAGGCGACTCCTAGTGGAGGTGCCAGTGTCCTCAGATCAGCCCCTTATTGAGAACGGCCCGCACACTGCCACCTGGGCAAAGCGGGCAGGCCCTTGGCCCGGGACCCAAGGCACGCGACAATCCGGTGACGGCAGCACCGCCAAAGCCCATTTCATGCTTGCTCTCCAACACTAACAGTGACAGATGTTTAGCAAAATGAAAGCCCATTAATCTGGGTGTCGGATAATCCATTCTTCAATAGCGGGGTTTCCTGGCAGGGCCCAGCAATTCCCACCACCCCCACCTGGGATTCCCTGCCTGCCTCCCAAAACCTTGCGCATCCTCCAGGCCTCAGTTGCCCCCTGGTCCCCTCAGCCAGAGCGGAGCCAAGGGACACCCAAGCTGCACCTGTGGTCTTGACGGGGAGGCGGCAGGAAAGGTCTAGCCCTCAAATCCCTGGGGCTGGGCCCAAGCTCCTCCCCTCCGGCCATCATGCCATCTCCTCCAGGAAGACTTGCCCCACCCCCCACCTCCCGCCCCTGCGTGGGACACAGGTGTGGACTTGCTTCCTGGGGTCACAGGGGCGTTCAGAAGGTGACTGGATCACGGGGTGCTCTGCTCATCCATGGACTCACTGCGGAGCTCACAGCTGAGAGCTGTTAGGAGGCTTGGCCCATTTGCAGGTGGTCACAGCAGGTGGGACCTGGACAGGTGTGTGCCTGGCCCTGGGGCCTGCCTGCTTCCTGGTGGGCTGAGCAGTTTTCTCCCACCAGGCCCTGGCCCTTCTACCGTGCTTTCTGCTTAGACGCAGCCAGCCACGGACGGAGCCTACTGTCCTCATTTAAATTGTGGGTGCTGAGTATTTTGTCCCAGCTACAGGACAGTGCCTCACGCATACCCTCACTTCCAAACCCTGAGGTCCCCTAGCACAGAGAGCCAAGCAGTGCCTGGGAAGCCGTGAGCAGGACCAGTGTGTCTGGGTGGGTCGTGCAGGCATGAGCTTGGGGTCCACATCGTCCTTCACCCTTCCCTCTTTGGCCTCTTCCTCCACCCTGATTCCGGCCACCGAGAGCTATGCAGCTGTGCCCACCTCCTCTCCCATGATGCTCCTGCCCTGCAGCCAGCTTATCATGGACCGAACCTTCTGAACCCTGAGCTAAATCAAAGCTCTCAGCTGCTAACCTGTAAGTCTCAAGTCTTGTGCCTTAGGGACAAGAATTAGCACGCCTTTGTCACATCCTGGGCCTCCACCCTGTTAATGGAGGTGTGCCGCTGAGCTTGTACAGACTTGGTGACAGCAGAGATCAGAGCCCTCTCAGGACAGAGGGAGTCGGGGTGTGGACACTGACTGCCCTGCATTAGATGCCAGGGGCCTGGGCTCCAAGGCCACTGCCCTGGCCCATGGTGGGATGCCGGGCAAACGCGCTCCCCTCAGGACAGCAGGGACCCTCACCATGAATGCAGGCAGAGAGTGCCTCGTTGAGCCTGTGCTAAGAAAGGGCGCACTGGGTTCAATGCTCAGCTCGCCGTTTTGAGCTCTCAGTGACATTTGGACAGGGCCCTTATTCTGCACCAGACCCCAAGACAATGGTGCCACCCAGAGCACAGACACCAGCACAGACACTGCCACAGCCAAGAGCCCTTTCTGCAAAATCAGCACTGGGGGGAGCATGTACAGATCAAACTGGAGCCTGTCTGTGGCCAATCCACCGTGTCCCACCTTCCCAGCATGCCCCAAGGAGCTCCACCAGCCACTCCCCGGCTGTGAGGTGGGCCCTGTGCAGGGCAGGAATGGCGCTGCCAATCCCCACACGGCATTCCTCTCTGCCACAGGTCTACAGTTCCTGTCAGTCCCTGGAGCCTGCTTGGCCCCAGCACGGTTTCTGGGCACCCTGTGCTAGATGGCAGCAAGTGAGCCTTTCGCAGGGAAGTGTGGCGCTCTAAGATCTGACAGGCACCTGGGAAGAGCAAGCCCAGAAGGATCTTCTGGTTTTTCTGGAGATCGGATGTCACTATGTAGCTCAAGCTGGCCTTGAACTTACGATGTTACCCTCGTCCTGAACTCCCAGCAGTCCTCCTGTCTCAGCCTCTCAAATGCTTGGACCAGAAGTGTCTTACAGGCAGCAGAGACAGGTGGCCTCAGGCTGCGACCTCTCCTCCTCTTCCATCGCCCATCCCCAGCACATACCTGGCCTTTGACATCCCACATGGAGGCGGGGCACGGCCGAGTGTATGCAAGTGCACACATGCACACCTGCATGCCCCTGCACACCCGCACACGCAAACACACCTGAACTCAGGCTGCATGTCCCTCCCTGGTGCACACACTCCTTTCACACAGCTGGGGCACACATAATGTACACACAATGCCGCTCAAACACAGCCTCACACAGCCATTGTCTGTACTCACAACTAGGCACCTGTGTGCCAGTTTACACATGGGCACACATAATCTGCTCCCACACAGATTTCCAAGGCACACACCAGTCCATCCACTCCTGCTCACATCTGTGCACACACACTTCCATGCCCTGCCCAGGTCTCTCTCTCTCTCACACACACACACACACACACACACAGCCATAGCCACTCCTCGCATTTGGGGCGTGTCATTCTGACAAGACACAGCTCAGATGTGACCTGAGCCACTCAGAAACCTGGTATTTGGGTCAACATATTAGGAGGTCCGCAGGGCAGAGCAGGGCAGGCCCATGCCACCAGAGGTAGACCTGGTGCCACGGCTACACCTCCACAAGCCAGCTGCTGAGCACAGGGCACATCTCTGCCCTCGTGGGACTCTGGAGGGGTCACTTGGGCTCCTTGGTTGCCAGTGCCAAGGGAGCCTCCTAGAGGCGCCTGAGTGGCAGGTGAGTGGCTTGGGGCGCAGGGAGGGTGGGGCCCTGGCCACATCTGGGGAGGATCTGACATCCAAGGCCCACCAGAGCCCACCACAAGGGGTGCTGACGAGTACAGGGAGGAGCTTGGCTCCACTCTGTGGCCTCCCAGCTGCAGACCCAGATGACCCGAGGGTCTGGGACCACCTAGCGCTGTCAATGTGACAACCCCTTCTATTCCATAGACCCAACTCCTATGCCCACAGTTCAGCCAAGCACCCATTACAATGACGGAAGGAAAGCAGGGCACAGAGCAGAGTCCCAACCTCTGGGAGGGAAACAGGCCAAAGAGGCCAGCTGCCTCGTCCAGATCCCAGGCAGACACAGCGCACGAGGGGCCTGCTTCATGACTCCCAAACCTCCAAGGTAGCCCTGGCCCCTGGCACCCAGGCAGTACCCAGGCTGGGATGTGGGCAGGGCCCCCAGCACGCCCAGGGTGTGTAGGCCCTCAGGCCAGACAAACAGGGCTGCAGTTCCAGCCCTAGGCTTCTGAGCCCCAGGGCAGCAGGGGTGGCCCCACCCCACCCCACCCCTACCCCACTCTCACCTTGTCAGCCGACTGCGAGGTGCCAAAGAATATGGGGATGAAGGCGAGCCACACGATGCAGGTGGTGTACATGGTGAAGCCAATGGGCTTGGCCTCGTTGAAGGTCTCGGGCACCCCACGCGTCTTGATGGCATAAACAGTACAAGTGACCATGAGCAGCATGCTGTAGCCCAGCAGGCAGATAAGCGACAGGTCCGAGATGTCACATTTGAGCACGCCCCTGGCGAAGCGGGGGTCCAGTGTCCGCTGGTCCTGGAAGTCCACCACGGAGTGGGATGGGTCCACCACGAACCACACGCAGATGCCCAGCAGCTGCAGCGAGATGAGGCTGAAGGTGATGGCCAGCTGGGAGGCGGGGCTGATGAAGCGTGGGGCGCTCACGGACCGCTTGCCCTGCTCGAAGATGCGGTAGATGCGGTTGGTCTTGGTGAGCAGGGCCGCGTAGCTAATGCTCATGCCGAGCCCCAGGAAGATCCGCCGCAGGGAGCACGTCCCCAGGTCCGGCTCCGCGATCATGAGGAAAGTGGTGGCATAGCACAGGAAGATGCCCGCCAGCAGCACGTAGCTCAGCTCGCGGCCCGAGGCCTTGACAATGGGTGTGTCGTTGTAGCGCACGAAGGTGACCACCACAAACAACGTGGCCGCAATGCCCACCACAGCCAGGAAGAGGGGCAGCACGGCCCAGGGCGAGTCCCACTCGAGCTTGACGATGGGGATGGGCCGGCAGCCCGTGCGGTTCTCCGTGGGCCGCATGTCGTAGGGACACGTCTTGCAGGTGTAGCGGTCCACCTGGTACTGGTAGCCGGTGCAGGGCTCGCAGTGCCAGCAGCAGGGCATGCCCTTCACCGTCTTCTTCCGCTCGCCTGGCTGGCAGGGCAGGCTGCAGATGGAGCGGGGCAGCTGCTGCCCACTGCCCGGCCAGTGCATCCGCTCTATCTGGCAACAACAGCACCGCAGAGCAGCTCAGGACCCACAGCCCGAGTGCCCAGGGGGTGTCCCTGGGGGGTGCCCTGCATCCTGCCCTACAGCCAGCCCAAAGCCCAGCCGCCTGGACTCCCACTGGGCTACTGAAGCCGACGGCTGGATCTCAGTAAGCTCGCTCTGAGTGGCTCAGATTCTAAGAACCCAGACCCTCAAGGCTCGGGAAGACGCTGAGCCCAGAGAGCAGCAGTCACACGGCGGCAGCCCCGGGGTCACACAGCAGCACAGCAGGGAGGCCGTGGGGTCCTGACGCCACCCCTGAGGTCTCGCCAAGCACCCAGCAGCAGCAGCACTTGCTGGAAATGCACATTGTGGTCACCCTGGCACCACAGCCCTTGCTTCAAGAGCCCCACCCCACCCCCACCGCGTATACACCAGGAGGGAATGTGCTGCCCTGGGGCTCCGCCTGCAGAGTCTGCCAAGGCAGGGGCAGAACAACAAGCAGATGGCATCAGAGGACATCCGCTATGTGCCCAGGGGCTAGCAACCCTCCCTGAAGGCAGAATCACTGGGGGACACAGGGGTGCTGTCACACCCCACCCAAGGGCTACATGATTCTGGAATACAAGGCAGTGGCCCCTCGCTCAGCGCACCTGCTCTGGGCAGAGCAGCCTGCAGGAAGAGTTCATCCAGGAGCAGCACCCCCATGAGACGGGCACACAGTGTCAGGTGCTCGCTCCTGAGAAATGCCACCTGCCAGGCCAGGGCCTGGGCAGAGCTGCTGAGCTAAGGAAAGGATAGGGTCACGGAGGGGAGCCGAAAAGGACCTCATGGCGAGGGCATAGAACGCTGCCCAGCAATGCTGGGCACTGCTGGCTGTGCCACCCCAAGAGCCAGGGCACAGGGGCCAGCAGCATCCTTCAGGAATGACCCAGCAGTCCCTGTGTGCTGCACCTGTGGAGCCCGGGGAGGGCTTTCCCGAGACCAGGAGGACAGCAGCAGGAGACTGGCTCCAGGGTCAGGGCAGTGAGGCCAGCCATGCCCTCGGCTCCCATGTGTCCCTCAGCAACCAAATGCCTTGATCTCAGGGCCTGTTTCCACCACTGGATCCCTCAGTAGCAGGCCTGGAGCCACCTTGCCCGGGGTCCCATAGGGTGACTCCCCCAGGAGCCAGGGAGGGAAGACTACGCTTGTGTTTCCCCAGGACGGCAGCTCTGGGAGGGCGAAGCCTTCGAGTTTATTCCCCCAGGATCCTGCACTCCCCGCCCCACAGAGGCCCAGGGAACTTCCAGGACATCAGAGAGAACAACCAAGGCCAGACATGAGTGACAAGCGGCCCCTCAGCCTCCCACCCGGGAGGGAGACCGTAGCTGCTCCTGCCCCTCAGCTCCACCAGGCAGGCACAGTGGGCTGCACCAGGCTGGGTCCCACAGACAGGTGGTTGGGGTGGGGTCCTTGCACCACGGGGGGACACCCCTGCACACCCAGCCCTGCCTTCAGCTCCCACATCTGGGGAATGGGGACAAGGACAGCACCTGCCTTGTAGGGTGGACACTCACAGTACACCGGGGGACTCGAACAGAACCAGAGCTGGCGCACAGTGTGGCTCAGGAGGGATTCGAAGCCGCAGCTGCTGGGAATCTGAGTCCACACACAGGCATGGAGCAGCCTGCCCTTATCATTTTGGCATCGTCCCTCTGTGCCAGTCGTGCCCACCTTCTCTGCAGCCTTGTGAGGAAGGGGCTCCGCAGCCTCAGGAGAGGCTGGGTTCCCTGAAATATTTCCTCTGGCCCAGAAGGCTGTGGGGCTCCAGGGATTCTCAGTGAGGAAGAGGCTATCACACGAGACAGCAGGGCACCATGCCACCCTCCAGAATCCCAGAAGTCCCTGGGGTCACAGCTCACCCATCACCCCAGCAGGGCCGGGACAGTTCATGGGTGTTTCTCCTCGGAAAGGATTTTAGGGCTTTCTCCCAAAATCACACCAGAAGAGGATTCCCAGGGAGGGCCAGCGAGGCCCCGAGATGTTCTGTCAATTGGAGCTATGGAGCTCAAAGGATGGGGACTCAAGTAGCTCCCCAGCATGGTAGTGCAGGGCCCAAATCACCCCAGGCCCTCTGCCTTGAGACCCATGCTAAGCAGCCCCCCTAGCCCTCCCACACCTGGGAACCTCTGGTCCTCTCCCTGGGGAATGACCACTCTGTGGGTAGCCCCAGGACAACCCATGCAACAGAAGAAGGCAGGGTCCGAATGGGCAGCAGAACCCTGGCTGTCCTGTTCTTCCTTTTTGGGGTGGGGGCTTCAGACCCCTGAGGTCTGGGGGGGGTGCCCACATGGAGGGCACTCCCTGCTCCGGAGCTGCAGTCCCAGGGTTGAGGCCAGAGCCACTCCCCATGCCCCGTCACCCACCCTGCTTACTCTGAGGTGCAGGTGGTCGGTCCAGGAGCCAATGACCTTGTATTCGGCAGAGGCATTGCGCAGCTGGTACTGGTAGATGTCATAGCGCCCGGGCGCATCTCCATTCTCATTGAAGATCACGGGATTCCCTGCGATGCCTGTTGGGGGGGGGGGGGTCTCACCTAGACCTCTAGCAAGAGGCAGGGAGGATGATGGGCTGGGGCAGAGAGAGCTCGGTGGAGGTCCAGGGGACTCCTGGGGGGGCACCACACTCAGAAGCACATGAAAAGTCCCCCACTCCCTCCCTGCAGGACTCTGTCCCCTGGCTGCAGGGCCCACACCACGCTCCCACCTGAGAAGTTGACGTTTCGGATGTACTTAAGCAGCTGGGTGCCGTCCACGGGGTCCATGCGGGGACAGAGCCCCACTCGGCCGGGACACAGATCGCGGTGCATGGCGTGCAGTGCGTGGCCCATGGCATATACGGCATCAATCACAAACTGCACCTTGCCCTCCTGTTCGTACGCGGAGTCCTGCCCGATGCGCTCCCGGTCTGCAAGCAAACGTCCGGCTGAGGGCCCGTGACCCCTCCACCTTTGCAGGGGTGCCCTGGGTGCCAGAGCCGGCCCTGACCCCAGCTGGTGCACACCCAGCCTGGTCACTGCTCTACCACCCCAGGGATGGGTTCTGCAGTGTTGCCTGGGTGAAGACAGCCCGGAAGTCTTCCTGGAGGAGGCAGCGGCTTCAGACCTGATTCTCTTTGGATATTAACTCTGAACTCTCCCAGTGGTGTTCTGAAGTGAACAGTCACCCACATTAGAGGTGGGGAAACTGAGGCATGGGTGGACAAGGGACATTGCGGGGCCACACAGCGCTGGTCGGAATGCAGGGCTCTGGCTCTAGGCTTGTGCACTGTGCTGGGGAAACTGGGGAGTGGCCGGGACCGCAAAGTGAGACCAGAAGAAGGAAAAAGACAGACAGAGCTCGAGGGAGACCCAGCACCCGGCCTGCCAAGGCCACGGCCCTGCGCACGACATGGCCCATCCCCCTTCTCAAGGGCAGGACCAGGTCACGGCTGCTCTGAGCCCCATCCCAGTCCACTCTGCCTGCTGGAGGGCACCAGCCATGCGGGCCCTGCAGGCAGCCTGGGGTGCTACACCAGACAGGCCGGCCTGAGTGTCACTCAGCCCCAAGTCCCTGGAGCCTCAGAGGCGTGGGGTCACACTGTGGCCGCCCTGTAGCCAGCAGGAAGGACAGCAGCCATCTGTCACCCCTCAGCCAGCCTGGACAGTCAGCTGACCCTGCTGCCCAGGAGCCTATACTAGGCTCAGCCTGGCCCAGGGTGGAAAAGCCAGACTGCCGAGTGGACACTGGAGATCACAGCAGCACCGTGGCAGCAATGGCAGGGCCACCTCGGTCCCCAGCCCCAACTGCCCTTCTGTGGCCGAGAAGACACGTGGGGGAGCCTAGAGAGGGAAGCTTCAGGTCCCTCAGCTAGGAAGCCGGGCCTGTTGGTGGCAGGATGAGCACCCCAGCTCCTCAGAGCCCTTCCTCCCTCCCGCCCGCTCTGGCCCAGGGCCTCATCTGTGCTGAAGTGGTTAGCTTTGATGGCAGGCAACGAGATTTCTAGGTCAAGGCCCTGGGCAGGATGAACGGGAGACAGATTCCCAGCTTCCCGTGTGCCTGTTCACCCAGACCTCAGGTCACAGGGCTCCGAGATGCAGAAAAGAAGGACCAGGTCCAATCCCGTCCCTGAGGGCAACGAAGGCCCAGCCCGGGGCCCCACCCAGGGAGGAGCAGCAGCACCAGAGGGGGCTCCTTGCAGCCTCCTCATGCCTGCCTGGATCTGGATGGGGAATGAATTATTAAGCAGGGACGGAGAGGCAGGCTGCGGCCACTGCGGAGTGGAGGCCGAAGACGCCAGGACAGACACTCAGAGGTGCAGCTCATCTCCCCTGGCCCAGGGTCCTTCCTCTAGGGTACAGCTGAGCTTCTGAGGTCACCAAGCCACCACAGAGCCTAAAGGTCATAAGGGATGTCAACAGGGTGCCCGCCACCCCCTGGGTGACACCCAGGCCCAGGACCCAAGCCCTGGGCCCCTAGAGATACAACAACCACAGGTCAAAGTGCATTCCCACCATCCCAGCCCCTAAGCTCCTGGGCCTAGCCCTGCCTGCAAGTGGTGGACCAGACCTGAGACATGGGCGCCCCACCATGTGCAGGTCCACAGGAGCTACTGGCAGAGAGGGAGGGAAGGCGCTCAGGGGACGGCAGGGACCCTGCAGCTGGGGGCGGGGAGGGAAGCACACACATAGGTCTGAGAGCTACTGGAGAAGATCAATTCCAGACACATGGCAGCAGTGACAGCAGCAACAGTTTGAAGATGTCCTAATTGTGTCCTGGGGCACAGCGAGGCAGAGATGGGTTTGGCTTTGCCACGGGTGACAGCCAGCCGGGGACCCATGGGGAGGATTTTCTCCATCAAACCCGGGAGCTATGGTTACTACGGTGACCGCAGCCTTTGTCTGCAGGTTGTAAATTGTAATTGAAATGCATTTTCAAGGTTGAAATAATCAGAGTCCTCCTTGTCTCCCCCTCACCTCCAAGCCCCCCACCCCCTCTGCCCACCAGCCCAGCTGGGATCCCCAACCCGCTGCAAACCGTAACACACTTCTGAAGCAGCCCCCATGCGGGGTAACCAGGTCCGCCACAGAGACACGGACGTGCATCTGCAGGGACAAACCTGCACGCCTGGCGAGGTGTGCACAGCTGCACACACGCACTCACACAGCCGTCCATACACACACACACACACACGCACAGCATGCACACAGCCACGCATTTCACATAAGCCAGGCCTTCAGTCTCCCCGTCCTGGGCCAGGCAGCCCCCAAGTGCTCCAGATGAGCATGGCACGCAGGTGTCCTGTTCAGGAGGGAACACAAAATAGGGGGACGGGGCATGAAGGCAGACAGCTAAGGTGGGGCTTCCACTGGGAAGTCCCAGGGATTGTACAGAGGACACCTCTGAGTGGCCCCCCCACCCAAGGTCCCCTGTCCTCAGACTGAGGGCTTCGAAAGGTTCACTAACCCCACTGGCGCAGGGTGGCAAATGCCAAGGGGCACTGTTTGGGGGGGTCCAACCACGCCCACATTCATGCATGTGATCAAGCACAGGGCTGTGTACACACTTTACACTCTACACATATAAACTCAAGGTTCCACACAGTCCTGCACACACACACACACACACACACACACACACACACAGAGTTTCTACCCCTGAGCAAACTTCCGGGAGCGCACTCAGGGGGCCTGGGACCCCAGATAAGCTGTCTGTAGCAGTCAAGGCCCAGCCATGTAGGTTACAACAAGTTTCCTGCCTCCTCAGTGCCCTCAGGTATAATTCAGGTGGTGACATGGAAGTGGCCTTGAGGGGTCACCAGGGGACTAAGTGACACAGACCGGACCCACCCAGGGCCACACCCTAGGTAGCCCACACTGTGGCCTCGTTGCTCCTTTTTCTGACACACTTGGGGCTCGCTGGGGGCCGCTCCAGTCCTGCTTCTGAGCGGGCGAGGCCCAGTTCACTGTCCTGGGTCCTGCCCGGCATTCCCAGGCGTCCAGCCAGGGCCTCGAGTCCCCTTCTTGCTCCGGGTCCCACACCAGTTTCTAACGGCTCCTCCCTGCACTCAGCCCCACCCCACGTCACCTGCTTTCCAATCTCAAGGTTTCTAGGCAACTCGGCACTGTCTTCTGCGCCCCCAGCTCTGTTCCCACAGAACTCGGCCTCTGCTCCACACCAACTCCTTCTGGTCCCCAGGGTCACTACACTGTGGTGTTTTGGGGGGACAGCTGGAGCTGACAGGGCCACCATCTCAGAGGGGAAGCCACTCACCCAGTATGGGCTGGGCCCTCAACTCCTCTTGTGTGTTTTCATCAAGCCCAAGATCTCTGCAGGGTACAGTGAGACACCGCAACCTTGACCGAGCTCCTATGGAACAATTCCTACCGACCCCAGATGGGAATGCAGTGGCAGAAGCTTAAGTCCCAGCTCCCACGGTGATTTCCAGTGGCAAACAACCACAGGCGCTGACAAGCAGTGACTTTGCAGCTGGCAGAGGTCACTTCCCAATGCCATCAAAGTGAGGATACCAAGTTTAAAATGACCCTCATGGAGCACCTTGGTCTCCCAAAGTCAGGCCTCAAGAATGGGTCCCCAGATGTCCCAGACCCCAGCTTGAGAAGCAGGACATGAACATCAGGTCCAACAGGCCAGCTCGATGTCCTACTCCGGCCTCTGGCTAGACATGGTGGTCACTTGGTCTCTCTGAACTGTGCAGCCCTGTCGGGGACTTGGTCTCATCACCGAGCTGGCATCTAGCTTCCTTGGACTGGGTATTTCCCATCTTCAAGGAAATGTGCTAGGGTCTCTCTCACCGAGCAGCCTCCGGAGCTGCGCCCTCCCCGGCGAGCGTCCCTCAGCTCCTGCAAGAGCTGCCCTTGTCGCCGGCAGCCCAGCTCCTCCTGACCCGCTTTGCACAGCCGCTCCAAGGACACAGAGCTTGTGGAGGTCACGGCTTGTGGTAGGGAGCCTCACCCCACTTGGCCCCTACTTCCCTTGCTAGCATACGGGGTGTGGTCACTCCTCCTGGGTGACGCACCCTTTGCTGCAGGGGCGGCAGGCCCAGGCCCCCCGGCTGCGCCTCCTCTCCCTGTCCCCCACATCCAGGCCTCTTTTCTAATCACACTCCCTGCCTCCGGAGCCTGCTCCTCCTTCCAAGGTCCCATCTCAGGGAAGCAACGATTCCGTCCATCTCCTCGCCCTGGCCAAGACCCAGGAGTCACCCTGGCATTCCTGCTGTCTTCCGCTCACCTTGAATCTTTTGCAGCTATCCTGAAAATTTACCAAGAACCTGACCCTTCTCAAGACCTGGCAGCAGCCAGAATGTGCTCAGACACAAGCCGGCGGTCCCCACCATCCTCTTTCCATATTGCAGTCCTCCATCGTTTGCTGCACACACAGAAGGCCCGGGTTCAAGTCCCAGTCCTGCTACTTCTTTTGTGATAGTGGGCAAGCCGTGTCTTCTGTTTTCCTCAGCTTTTCATCTGCACAATGGGTTGCTGCAAGGACAGGGTCCCACAGCCTGAGTGTGACAGTTGATAAATGCTATGCAAAGTTAAGCGTTATTGTTCCTCTGTTTTTATTGTTACTTTTATGGTTGCTGTCAGCACAAGCCAGGTGACTAGCATCTCCCCACTCACCCTCAGCCGTCACGCGCCACCCTCCCTCCCCAAGCGCCCAGCCCCATGAGCAGCAAGCCATAAATTTTTCCTATCTCCTCATAAAGCGAGCCGTCCTCAGCTCAGTCATCACCTGGCCCGCAGCGCTGTCAGAAAGACAGATGCCACATCTGCCTTGTTTATGACTTTAATTCCCAGCCTTGCTCTGCGGGTGCTGGGGTGGGGCTGGGAGGGGGCTGGGAGCTGGTGCCCTCCAGGCTGCCAGCTGTGGAGCAGAGCCGGAGATGCCTCTCGAGGAGGCCACCTGAAAGCACTTCCTGCTGCCCAGCCCTCAGGGGCTTACCGGGTGCCGGGGCCGGGGTCCCTGGGGACCTGACCAAGGACATGAGACTGCAGGTGGCACAGCGCCAGGACTCCCAGCTCGGGGAGCTGACAATGGATCCCTGATAAAGAGAGGAGTCCCATGCAGCCCATGCCCCAGCTGCGGCCCCTGCCATGCACTGCCACTGCCCTCTTTGCACAGGCACGGGGCAAATGGAGACATGGATGCCACCCCCAGCTCACAGCCTCCCCTCCTCCTTCCCTGGCCTCGTCTCTAACACACTTTCAAGCCCCTGTGGGGAAGGTGAAGGCAGCAAGACAGATGGAGCCTTCCCAAGAGTGAGCCCAGCCCTGAGCAGTCCTTCCCGCCCTCTCAGAAGGTCACCCAGCCTGCCCATGACAGACAGGAAGGAAGAGATTCAGCCAAGGATGCACACGAGCTCCGTGCGATCTCGGGCAGGGCTGGAGACCAGCAGAGGCCACTGGTGTCTGCCTGCATGGAGGCAGATGAGGCAGCCAGGGCCGGACACGCAGATGGTGAGAGGGCGACAGCGTCCATGGGCACGGGGAGTGGGGCAGAGGCACGGGAGGCAGAGGGGGGCTCTGACACTTGCACTGCTGAGCCCCAGTGCCTCAGTTTCCTTGCTGTGACATGGGTGCTATGCCGGATATCCAAACCCCACCCAGAGGTCCACAGCGCCTTTTCCCGGTCTGGGACACAGCTGCTGCCCTAGGCCCCGCTTCCCTAGCTAGGGACGGCAGGATGGCGACAGCCAGGCTCTGAGCACCTGCCACGAGCATCGGGGTTCAGCAGCCTCATCCCCCTAGCAAATCCAGGAGCTGGCAGTGACTTCCAGTTCCACAGAGAAACACCTGAGACCACCGAAGCCAAATCACTAAGGTCACACAGCAGGAGGAGCTGAGCTAGGGTCCATCCCATGGCTCCCTCCCAGGAGCCCCATGTCCCCCAATGTCCCATATGTCTGATGCTTCCAGTGGGCTCCACAGGGGACTCGGTCAGCTGCAAGGTGCTGTCCTACTCCCGGCAACCCTGTGATCCTCAGCCTACTCCTGTTTGGGGAACCCAAGTCCTCCTGCCTCTCACCAGCCCTCAAGCCAGAGTCGGGACTACCTTCCCTGCCCAGTGGAACCCGCAGGGTCCTTCTTATTGCATGGGTCCCGCTGCACCCAGTATGGCATAGGACAGAATGTTGGTGGGATGGCCAAGTGTCACACTTTCTGCAGACTCCTCAGCTGATCCAATCACCTCTGGAGCTTAAAAGCTCCCCAGGCCCCACTTGGGCTTCTGATTTAGGAGTCTGAGAGCTGCCGTGTTACAGTTCAGAAGGGGCCTCCACCAGCGCCTCTCACGTCCCTCCAGAGCGTCCTCGTCCTCCTTCCCCGCCTCCATACACTGAGAACTGACACTGCCCTGAGAGCTACTAGAGAGAGCCAGGAATCCTCCAGGCACGCCTTGCAGGGCCTTTCAGACAGCCAAGTGACCCCAGAAAGCTCTGGCCCTCGGCATCCTTGGCACAGGGCTCACGAGGCCCCCACTTCTGGTCCCTCCCAGCCCACCCCAGCCTGTGGTCAGGGTGCCTGTTCCATGTTGCTCTCGGCAGGATAACCACACCCGAGCAGGAGGGAATGGGCCGCCTGGTCACCCTGCCCGAGCAGGGCTCGCCCTCCGAGCTCAGCGTGTTTCACTCCTCACAGCTCCGCTATGCTTGCTGCTCAGTGAAGGCCCTTGCTGGGCAGCTCTGAGTCAGTTGTTTGGCCTCTGTGCCTCTCCATAGCTCCATCTGTGATCATTACAAAAGTACCCAGAGTTGTGAGGGAGAAATGAGATGACGTGTTCAAAAGTCTGAAACACAGCCAAAACCTAACAGTGGCGTTTACGGTCGTGAGCTCCCCTGGGACTACATAAGCCTCCATGGAAGACACAACAGACCCTTCCCACTCGTCATACTGACTCACACACACATGAGCTCTCACACGCGTGTGCACACGCAGCCTGCCAGGCACACTCACACCCCCTCGTGCACTCTCGGAGCAGACACAGTGAGTTTGGAGGAGCTCATCCAGGTGTGAGGGGATGGCTGCCCCATCCAACGGCTGGGGCCCTGAGGTCACCAGGGCTCAGCATACCCCCCACCTGACCACCACATACCTCATCCCACCCAGGCCCCAGTGGACCCCATCTGTCAGACAGCAGACAGCAGGTCCCTGGCCTGTAGGCCTCTTCCGAGAAACCCTGGGCAGTGTGGCAAAGTGCAGGGCAGACTCCCATCTGCTTAGGCACCCGCAGGCTGAGAGGCACCCAAATCCCACACCACGTCACAGAGGGGCCCCGTTGCAGAGCTGCCCAGACCCCAGCC
>PVKN010020827.1:0-15773 GCA_004027915.1 Capromys pilorides
GTTCTAAGAAAACAGAGGGGTGTGTGTGTGTGTGTGTGTGTGTGTGTATGTGTGTGTGTGTTTAAATCTTTCTCTTAAAATATAGCTGAAAATTTAAATCTCTAGGCTTGGTTTTAATTCTTTTTAGGCTTTCAAGAATACACACTTGAAAATATCTCTTCCAGCCTCCTGCCTGGCTGTTAGGTCAATAGGGTCTTGGGTAGAAACTTTTTGCTTGGGCTCTAGTTGGAACAGATAGTTCCACTGGCTGTCTATCTTTCGGCTGTTTAACATTCAAAATATAATATTTATCTCCAAATATAATAGCAGCTTGGAATGCTGTTTGTCTCTCATTAGAAGTCAATTCTTATGCACTAGTAATTTTTTTTTTTTTTTGCAGGACCAAGGTTCGAACTCATGACCTTGCACTTGCCAGGCAGGTACTTGTGCCATGGAGCTATCTCCCTGGCCCCCCACTAATAAAAATTAAAAATATATAAAAAAGGAAAAAAAAGAGGGGACTGGGGAGATAGTTCCGTGTCACAAATGCCTGCCTGGCAAGTGTAAGGTCATGAGTTCGAACTTCGATCCCACAAAAAAAAAAAAAAAATTAGTGTTGTAGGCAGCTGAATTAGAAATATTATAGGCAGTCAGACAGGGCCAGGCCCTCAAGGATGACATGGAAGACAAGTGACTTTCAAACTAGAGATAGACACTCCTCCGCCGTGGGCCAGATCTTAAGACAAGAGTAAACAGAAGCAACTACATACTTCTCTAGGGATGGGCACCAGGGATTGATACTCTAAGTAGCTATCAATCACCTTGAAAGACCCTGAAAAGAGTCATGAGCCCAAGCTCAATAGGTGGTGCTCTTGACCGCTTGCTAAGTAACTTGCCTTCCCATTGGATCCTGATTTTAATCAATGTTACGTAGGCAATGGTGCTTGTGATCTCATTGGTTGACCATAGTCTTTGTCCCACCTCATACCCACCTAAGTGAGTTCCCATGTCTCCTCCTCTATAAAAGTCCCTGGAAGAGACAGCTTCTGGAGGACACCCACTCGGGACCCCCTTCCTGTCCCTCTCTTGGATAGGAGCTTTCTTTCCCTCAATAAATATGTTCTGCTCATTATCTCCATTTGTTCCCAAAATTCATTCTTTGGTTTTAGAGAACACAAACTCCAAACTCGTCCCAGGTACTTTTTAGGTTGGGGATCGGTTTTCCCTATATCATTTGGAGGTTCCCTATTGGAGGTCATCCACCCCAGATGAGTTTTTTTCTTCCTGCATCATTAGGACTGAGAGAAAACCAGGAAGAGAAAATAAACAGATCAAAAATGCTTTTGTTGGGGCTTCAAAGAAGATCCTAAGTCTGCTTCTCTGGGCTCCAAGAAGAGCTCAGCGATGAGGTTCATCTGTTACTACTGTTAAAAGCCAGGCCATTGTAAGAGGGACTGCCTTAAGAGGCCCCCCAAGCCATGCCCTGACTGCCAAGGCAGCCACTGAAAGTGAGACTGCACTCTGAAGTGGAGGCAGAGCTCAGACTCAGCTTCCCAGGTGGTGCATTAGGCCTGAAGGGCCCTGGACCTGCCTCCTCCCTCTGGCCAGACTGTTATCTCTACCTGTCATCTCCATGGAGGAGCCCTGAGTAATCATGACTAGTGGAAAAAGAAACCCAGCCTATTGCTGGAAATTGTCGCAGGTCTCTTTGTCCTCCAATCCAGACCTTCCTTCCAGTCATCATACCTCAATAAAATAGACTTCAAACTATAACTGAGATAACTTTCTCTTCACTCATTCCTTTTAGCTGTGTCTAAAAGCCCAGCTCTCTTATCCTGGAGAAATTTATCCTGTCTAAATACTTACTGCAATATATATTCAGGTTGTGAACTAATCAAAATGCTGCTGAGGCTGGTTTCTACGATTATAATAATATTGTTGTTCACGTACAGACTTAAAAAGTATTTCATTGGTCAAAACAGACCCCTAAGAACAGATAAAATCCTGTCAGTGAAAGAAAAAAAAAATCTAAAAAACACTGGCTGCACAGTGCTCTATAGCTTTGAGCCTATAGATGGAAGCAGCCCTTATCTTTAGAACATGAAACTCAGAGCACCAGTGTTAAAAAAAAATCCCTCAGCAGAGCCCCCTGCTCACACTCGAGGGCCATATCCACCATTCTGTGAATTTCTAAATCTCAACTTTAAAAGCAAAGACAGTAAGTTTTGAGTTAAAAAATATACAAGTACAAAACAATACTTGCTAATGTCGCTGTGTTCTTACAAGGTATAACCAGGAAAAATCTGCCAAACTGTACTTACATTACTTAAAATTATTGACAGTAAAAGTAAGCTAGGTTTTCATAAGTCCAAAATATAGAGATCATTATGACTAAATTTAGAGGAACTTATAAGTTGTTAGTGCTATTCCTTACAAACAGTCTCTAAACTCACCTGTGAGCTCCAATGTTCACGCTGTTTATTTATTTATTTATTTATTTATTTATTTATTTAGTTTTTTTGAGACAGGGTCTCGCTATGCAGTTCAGGCTGGCCTTGAGCTCACTTTTGTAGCCCAGGCTGGTCCCGAACTCACATCGATCCTCCTGCCTCAGCCTCCCAAGTGCTGAGATTACAGGAGTGTGCCACCATGCCTGGCTTCATGCTCTGTTTATGCCTGCTCTAATTTCTGATAAAATTTGTTCAAGAAGATGCCAAAACCCTGGTACTCATGCAGGTAAAACCTATAACAAATATGCTAGATTACTTTGAGATTCCTTTTACTGGGATTCATCAGAGCTTGTCTAGAGAAAAGATTTTATGATACACATTAAGGCCTTAACTAACTATACCCAGGTATCTGACATGAGTTGCAGAAGTTAGAAGGGTCTGCAGGAACGAATTTGTCTCAGTTGATAGAAATTGCTTCTCCATTGCTTCACAATGGAGAGGATGAAGAATGGAAAATTGGATAGAAAAAGCAGAGTCCAGAGCTGCTAGGGAGGGAAAACAAATGTGTGTGATGGGACCAGAGGAAGTTTCAGATTCATGAGGTCACGAGTCTCTGCCTCTCAGCCCCAGGGAATCCATGTTAACTGCCCAGGTAGAGGAAAAGCCTGTTAAGCCTTTTGGTAGATGTCAGTGCAGATTTGTCAGTAGCTACCCAACCAGGGCTCCACTTGTAGTGCTCAGGGTTTTCCAAAGGACCTACAAAAGTTCTGAGTAGTCTTTTATAATTACAAACTTTAAAAAATGTTTATTACATTTCTGATCCTTCTGCTAAGGTCTCAAAAGCTGTTCAAGATATTAAATAACAGATCAATGGTATGTCAGACATGGAAGTTTCCTATACCTTGTCCTTATTATCTTTATGGGAAGCTATTACTGGCTTTTCTTGGTGGAAATCTTTGTTGACTATATTCAAAATAATCCCACTGATTTGCTATTATTTGGCCCATGCATACTTAATTGTTTCTTTGGCCTTGTCCCCTCCAGACTCAAAACTTTATATTTACCCAAGATAAAAGGCCTGCTGTCTATTGAGGACCTTTACACAGAACCTCTGGAGAGTATCTCTGACTGCTGGTCACAACTAATGACCCCTTTCAGCTTGAAGAAGCCAGAGCGGTCATCGCCCATGAAATGTTGTAGGCAGCTGAATTAGATGGAAATATTATAGGGAGTCAGATGGGGCTGGACCTTCAAAGGAGACAGCACAGAAGACAAGATACCTTGCAACTGTGAGAGAGAGGGACACTCCTGCTGTGGGCCAGACCTAAAGACCAAAGATGGAGCAAGCACTCACCTCCCTAAAGATAAGCATCCAGGATTGACCATCACCTTGAAAAAGCCAGCACGAGTCACTAATCCAGTCCCCAACAGGAAGAGCCCCTGTTCCATATTCCTGCCCACTTGCTATGTGACTCACTTTCTTATTTGATCCCAATTTAATCAATTTGACCTGAGAAACTGTACTTGCAACTTTACTGGTTGACCATGGTTTTGTCCAGCCTCATGTGTGAATTCTCAAGTTTTCCACCTTGAACACACTGCACCTTGCAGTTTTTCTCTATAAAAATCCCTGGGGGAGGGAGAGGAGAGGAATTCCTAGAAACGGCAGACTTCAGGGGTAACTCATTCAGGTCCCCCTTCTGACCCTCTCTCAAACAGAAGCTTTCCTTCCCCCAGTAAATACATTCTGCCTCTAACCTCTGTTTGTACCTAAAATTCATTTTTGGTTTTAGAGAACATGAACTCATGCCAGGTACCTTTCAGGGTGGGAGTTTCTTTCTCCTACATCACAACGTCAGCAGATCCTTTGGAAACAGGTACAGGGTACAATGACCAAGACTGGCAAAGTGGATCAGCCAGGGTGTCACTCTCCTTCCTTCTACCCTGAGCCCTGGGGCAGCAGGCAGAACCTGGAGAGTACCAGCAAGGCCCATGATGACCATGGAGGCAAAGGGACAGCGCTGGACCAAGCTTCACTGTACAAGAAGCCAAATCTTGAGGCTGTAACATGACTCTTTACGCACTTCCCAGATGTGTGTGCATTAATACTGCCAGGGTTGGGGGGGTCCTCATAAGAGGGGTCCGTTTCCACCACTTGCCCAAACTGGGGACACACTGTAATTTTTATATCTTCCAGGTCCAAATTCTACAAAGTACACAGATTATTCCTGGTAGGACCATGCTCTGGAGAGGCCCACTGCTCCATTGCAGGCAACCAGGTACAGGTGGGTCAGAGGTCACCTCATCCAGCTAGGAGGGAGCTCCCTGAGCTGGGAAGGGTCCTGACAAGATATGGATAGGAATGCAGAGGTAGGGGCAGGAGGAGAGGAGTTTGCTTGCCTGTTGCCCACTTAGCGGCACTGGGGCCGGCTGGGGACATCAGTTCAGGGAAGAATCGACCGAAGACAGAATCTCAGAGACATCCTCAGGAAGCAAGAGCAAGGACTGTGGGAGGAGAGCAGGGTGAGAAGGGGGGACAGCTGGCTGGGGCAGGGTGGCCTGATGGGTCTGTAAGTCACAGGAAGTGCCTGTAGCTGTGGCACAGGAGGCCTCCA
The DNA here is from genome assembly GCA_004027915.1 of Capromys pilorides. Taxonomy (NCBI): domain Eukaryota; kingdom Metazoa; phylum Chordata; class Mammalia; order Rodentia; family Capromyidae; genus Capromys; species Capromys pilorides. The sequence continues at coordinate 5,045 of PVKN010020827.1, forward strand.
ACAGTGGAGGGAGGTGGCACAGGCCTTGCTGCACTGAGGACCAGAGCAAGAAGCTGAGGCTGGCAGGATGGCATTTGCTGCACAAGGCAGAATACTCAAGTTGGTACTGCATATATGGGCTCCCCTTCCAAGTCACAGGACACGCGCCGGTGGCACCCACAGGCTCACCTGGCCAGTTACAGGGAGGGAAGGGAGGCTTCTGCCTGGGATGCAAAAGTGCCCCAGGCAAGCGCTTTCCAAGGCCCCTGCTAAAGCTCGGCCATTGTGATCAGGAGCTTGAGAGGCGCCCGTGTCCCCTAGGCCAGGTGTGGGCATACAGGTGTTTGTGTGCATTGGACGGTGAGCAAAAACAGTTTTGGTTTTGATTGCAGGTACATTTTCTGGCAATTTTTTTAAAAAGTTAAAATAGTTTCATTTTCTGGCAAGTTCAGTAAGTAGCTTTGTTTTCTTGCTGCTCTCAGTGCAATTTACCTTCTTTTTTGTCTTTTTTTTTCTATAGGGTCTCACTACGCAGCTCAGACTCATAGTGAGCCTCCTGTTTCCTGCCTCCCAAGTACTGGGATTGCAGCCACCAAGCTCACTGGCTCAGCAAGCTCACAGCAGGGCTGGTGGGCAGGCGGGGCCAGGAACCGAACCCTGGCCCCTGCGCTTCCCTAGGCAAGGGCTTAATTCACTGAGCTATACCGCTGACCCTCAATTTACCTTCTAAATGCCACAAGAAGAAACAAATCTGTATTTCCCTCAGTTCAGCAAAAGTTGGCGCTGGCTGACAGGAATCTGTCACCTCCCGAGTCCCCATTGCAGGTCAGGGCTGTGGAGCTGCTGCAGGCAAAGCTGCCCCTCCAGGCGTGAGGAGCTCAGAGCCCTGTCCCGGGCTGGTCAGGGAAAGCAGCACAGGGTTAAAGGCAGGCTCCAGTACCCAGTCTGAAGCCAGCCCTCAGGGGCACTGGGAAGCCAGGCCTCCTTTTCAAGGCCAGGATGAATGGGGAATATGCAAATGACTGCTGCGGGGAGGGCAGGGGCTGGCCGGCATCACTCCACTCCCTGCTTGTCACATGAAAGGGTTTACACTCCCGCTGCTGGCTCCGGTGCCCCGCCAGACTGGAGCTGTTCTCACCAAAAAACAAAAATGTCTTTCAGACCAAAGCAAGAACGAGGCCCCAGCTGGCCCGGGAAGGCCATTGGCCGCTGTTCGCCGTGACCCACTGAGAGCACTCATGAATTCTCACTCATCGCCTTCTACAGAGGACCCAGCTCCTTATACAAGGGAGTAGAGGCCTCTGTAGCACTGAGAGAGCACTGTGGAGGGTGGAGACCAAGCTAGCAAACCTCTTCTGTATAATGAAACTTCAGGAATTCCCATGGTGTTCATGGTGAGCATGAAAAGAAATGGGAAGAGAAGGGTCTGGCAAGCAGGGAGACCTGTGCTACACAGAGCGTTCTTAAGAATGGAGACCATGGTTGGGCGTGGTGGTACATGCCTGAAATCCTAGCACTTGGGAGCCTGAGGCAGGAGGATTGTTTCAATTTCAAGGCCAGTTTGGGCTACACAGTGAGTTCAAGGGCAGCCTGAACTGCATAGTGAGATTGTCTCAGAAGGATTTTTTTTTTTTTATTTTTAGCTGGCTCAGACTGCCTTAAGGGTGGGTCTGGGGATCAAACCGCAGGCCACCGATGAGATTGTCTCAGAAATGCACACACATACAAAAGAATGGCGAATACGTGCATCTTCTGCCTGGTGCCTGCAAGGCTGCTGCTTCAAGTGGCCTTGAGCTTGCACAGGGACTTATGTGCACAGCATAGTACATAGGGTCCTGGAGCTCTTGGGACCCTGCTCCCCCACCCCCAGGCTCACGTAGCTTCTTCAACAGAGCCATCACCACAAGGTAAGACTTCAGGCATTTTCAGACTTTGAGTGGCTCAACTCAGTGCTCTTCTCACACCTTGGAGTTATCAAAAGCTGTCCTTTAACTACAGTACAAATCTTGTACTCAACAATCACAATGCACGCACACTCCGAGTACCAGGATGCAATGACACAGCAAGACCACTGAGTCTGAGGTCACACCTGGGACAAGGCCACTTAGGAACTGGTTTTGAGCCAGCAGGAGGGTTGCTGGATGCTGCACAGATCTCCACAACCTGAGGGAGAAGGCACTCCCAGCCTCTCAGCCCTACTCTGATGGCCAGGCACTCGCTGCCCCTCCCTCTTCAGGTCATCCTGCTTTTAGCCGGTCGTACAGCACCCTTACAAAGCTGAGATGCCAAACATGTGTCAATGGCAGTTCAAGGAGCCCTCAAGGGAGGAGAATCAAGAGCAGAAGAGGAGGAAGAGGAGGTAGAGGAGAGATCGGATCTAGAAGAGTGGGCTTCACCACTGACTGTGATCTGGCCTGTGGCAAAGAGGTCAAGGCACCAGTTTCCAAATCTTACACCAGCCCATGGCTGAGAGAAGCCCTGCTTTCTCTGAGAGACAGCAGGCCTGCGGGAGGTGGCTTGCAGGCAGGGTGGGTAAAATCCCGGTCACATCAACCCTGAAGTTTTCTGGTCACTAGGCAGAGTCCTGGGGGTCTAGGTGGTTTCATGAAGCTCCAGTGCCAGCAGCAGAGCAGAAGTTCCTGGGATTCTACCTCTTCCAAAGTCAAGGAGTCCCTTGGGGTAGCTATGTATGACATCAGGCCAGGGGGACACCTCTCAATTAAGCTTGGCAGTGGTCCCTGTCCCCCGAGGCTAGAGCCCCTTGGAGTTCTGCGGAAACCACACCTCAGAGAAGACTACTTTTCACAAGCAAGGGTCCCTGGAGCCACGTTTGATAATCTGGCCATTCATTCCTCCTGGGCCACACTGATGCCGCTCTCTGTATACTGGTAAAAGCAGATCTGGCCCGCCTGCTCATGCTGTGTACCTGCCCTCTCCTGCTGTTCCCACCATACTGGCACCATCACCAAGTGGGGCACAGACAACTCTCTCTGACTGGCTTTTGGTGACGGAATAGCTTATAGAACCCATTATTAAATTATTCTTAAGGAATTCTTTTTTTTTGCGGGACCGGGGTTCAAACTCACGACCTTGCATTTGCCAGGCAGCCACTTGTGCCACAGAGCTATCTTCCCAGCCCCATTCTTAAGGAATTCTTTATATCATTCATTTATGCAACAAATGCCATGCATACAGAGGGGAGGTGCCCTGGCCTTCCCTGAAAGACATCATAAAACCTGTGGAGGAGGCCAATGGCTGCCACACAGGGGACCTGTGAGGCTTGTGGAGTTCAGGGTGGTGTCACCCAAGCCGCATGCTTGGCTAAAGCTGCACTTCCCTGATGCAGCCACTGCACAGGCCACAGTCAGTGAGCCTGGCCTGGCATTCGAGGCCTGCACAGCCCAGATCTAGCCAGGCAGAATTTGTCGCTTAACTTTCTGTGTTCCTGTTGCTCTTTCTTCACACCAGTGGTCCTCCTGTCTGGAATGAGCCTTTTCCCCTTACTTCTTCTTTTCATGTTGGAATCCCATTCTCTTCTGGAAGTCTGGGGGTGTGGTCTGACTCACACCTTTTGCAGTGGCAAGCAAGGCAAGAGCTCTACCACTGAGCTACATCCCCATCCTTGTAGTTGGTTCTCATTAGGTTTCCCTGGGTCTCAGTGCTTCACCTAGGAAAGCCTGAAAAATCTTGGAACATGGTGATGGATAGATGATGTTGTAGGTGCCCAGAGAAACAGTAGCTGTGTTAGGGTGTTTGTAGCATCCACCCACACACCTGGTACCTTACTTAGTGAATATCTGAGCGCTCACTCTGCACCACGTACTGGCTGGATACGAAGGGTGACTTCTGTTGTACAAAACCCGGTAACATTTACCTCTACAAATAAGCCTCATCCTCACTCACCCTAGGTGTGGACCAGCCCTGGCTCCTATCTGGGGCGGTAGCTGAGCCAAATTCAACCTTTTCAAGGTCAATTTAGGTGCTCTTGCAATCCCGAGGGAAAACCAGTTGGGTTGCACAATGCCTGGGTTCTGCTGCCCCCAGGTGGCAGTATGCTCTCCCTGGAATATTTTACCATCAATATCCAGGCTGAGGCAGAAGGGCTCTAAGGTCCTTCCCAGTGCTGAAGGACCCTACACCAATCCAGACTTCCTTCATGTTCCCAGCTGACCACACAGCCCTCCTGTGGTTTTTACTGAAGCTCCACTCTCTGTCCCGAGTTTTATTTGCCTTCTTGGGCTCCTTGAGTTAGTCCCAGACTTCTTACAGGACCTCCATCCTAGCGACATCTGGGCTTAGGTGTAGGCTTGGACAGGGCTGGACTGACACAGACCACACAAGCCTGTCAACTAAGACAGTCAGCCCCCTTCCACATCTGCCGTTGGACTAGCAGCCTGGCCTCACCCCAGCAGTGTTAGCGGCGCTCCCCCAAGACGGGAGACAGGGCCAGGGCTTGCTCTTTCCTTTCCTGGATGCCAGCCTCGACTCAAGTCACCCTTTGGCCATATCTATTCTCATCTGTAACTCTATGCCACTTTCCTACCACCACTTTCCTCCCCCTCCCCCTGCCTGGCCACTGTTGCTGAACAGAATATTCCTCTGCACCCTCAAATAAAACCTTCCAGGATCCTTACCTGCCACCCTTGTCCCTAGCACAAGATCCCTAAGACTCACCCCCTGACACACACAAGCTTTCTCAGCTGTTGAGAAGACTGGATCCTGGCCAAGGGCACAGGGTCTGCATCAGCCTGAGGAAGTGGTGCTCTTTTAGAGGTTTATCCAAGTGCAATGCCTCTTGCTACAGAGGTAGGGGAGTTCCCACGAGCTGCTTGCATCGTCCCCTGGGCTCACGGCACTGAGAGCGCCTCTTCCTACAACAGGCTGGCTATAATTTGTTTGTCTACTGCCTAACACACGGTGAGGTCTGGGCTGACCCTGGGGCTGGGAGCACACATACAACCAGTGCCCGGGGTTACTTCCCATACACGTCCCCTCTCTCCCCACCCCCAAGTGGTTCAGGTCTCTTTACATCATTCTCTCCCCAAGGGCTCTGGAGGGCACCCTGGCTCCGCCCTATCTTGTTTCCCTAGGGCCCCACTGGGTGGCACAGTGCACAGGCTATTAATAAAGAGCCACATTGCCTCAGGGATCCTCTCCTGTTTTTGGCCTGAGTGACAGGGACCTTAGATTACAAAGTGGATTACAAGGCAGCATGCCTTCTTGGATGTGCACAGGCACTGCAGCTCTTCCCCAGCAGTGTCCTCTGCCCATAGAGAAAGGCTGGGGTCCGGGCAAGGTCCCAAGGAGGGCGGACCCTTGGCCTCGGACGCCCCATGAACCTGGGGTATTCTATCCCATGACAGTCATTCTCTAGCCTCTGTCTCTTACTCTGCCTTGAGAAACTTGGTGTCGGTGGCAGTAGTGACCACCTACACCAGGAGTCACCCTGCCTGACTGCTCCAAAGACTCAGTCAGCAGGGCCAATCCCTGTTTCCTATTCATAGCACCTGAGAGCTCTGCGAAATGTTCCCCAAGGGAACAGGCCGGAAGGCCAGTTTGAATCAGGTACACCTGAGCCCCAGTTGCAGACAAGGGCCCTGCACAGTGAGGGGCTTTTCTCATGGCCTGCTGATGGCCTCTGCAGCAAAGGGCCCTGTAGTCCCCAGATGCTTTCCTGCAGCCACAGAAGACTAAGGCTTTGGACCCTTGGCTGGATAGGGGGGAACTTTTGGGAGCATGCAGGGGGGTCCTAACACTGGGACACTGGGTGCTTAAGACCACTTGCCGCTCAGGCAATGAATGGGGACTGTTACTGCCATTACCACCATTATCGTTTTGATTCCCCAAAGTCCCAGGCCTTAGCCCTGTGGGCCCTGCAGAGCCTGTCACCAGACACTGGCAGACAGAAGGAGCTTAGGGAGCTGAGGGGATTAGAGAGGCCTTGCTCACCACCCCTCCTCCCAGCTGGGCAAGTGTCCCTGCAGCCTACCTCAACCTCAGGCCAGGGGTGAGGGTGAGGGAGGTCATTCCTCAGCCCACCAACCCTCTAGTTTGGGCCTGATATACCCAAGCCTGTGCTGTTGATTGGCTGATCAGCTCAAACCTCAGAAGGTGAATCCCAGTCTGCCAGATACTCTGTGTGACACCTGGGCAAAGCAACTGTCTCCTGACTCTCAACAAAAGGAGGTGGTGCCACCAACCTCCTGGGATGACTGTGAATACTAAATAACAGATGCAAAATGCTACAGTGAGTAAGGATCTCAAAAGGGCCAACTTCTTTTCCTTCCTTGGCTCAGAAACAACTTCATCACCACAGTGCTGATTGAATGTTGAACAAATACTAACATTCACAGAGCACTTGCTCTTGGGCTAGGCCAGGTTTAAGGCCAGTTCAAGGGCTACGCATTTCACATAAGTGATCAGACTGAATCCACACAACAGGGGCTGGGACTGCAGTGGGGGAGTTCCAGAGGTGTACTAGGAAGGCTCCCAGGACCTGATAGAAGGGTGAGCCTGTGCTGACACCCCTATTCTCAGCCCTGAGTGGATGTACCTGGAGTTGGGGAGAGTTCTGGGCAGGGGCCCAGTCTCCTCAGAGAGTCCCAGGATAAGGACTGTGTTCTAAAGGGGACCCAGCCCTGGGGAAGCAAAGCAAGCAAAGGAAGTGAACTCGAGCTACAGAAATCTCCTACTACTCTGGCTGGAGGTCGAGCCCAAGTGGCCACGAAGAGCCTCTGCCAGGGTCAGGCAGCCCAGCCCAGCTTCCTGGCTGCGTGGCTGACCCACGCAGGCCTGTGGGGCTCAATACCCTTGGTTTCCGATCCCAGCAGATGGACAAGGACGCAACGAGAGTATTCCTGCCTCTGATCAGGGCCTAATCTGTTCCGTGGGTCCTGGCCCTAAGGGGAGAAGAGCTCTGGAAATTTGGTTGTTGGGAGGTCGCTGGGAGCGACGCAGATCCACCTGCTTCTCAACCCCAGCCCGGAGTCTGCCGAACTGCAGGCGACCCAGGAACCTTGGAAGGATCCCAGCAGCGCGGGCGGGGACTCGGCGGCCTGACCGAGACATCGCAGCTCTGCATAGGTCAGGGCCGGACCGGGGCAGTGCCCGGACTTACCCGTCAGGAGCCAGAGGGAGCCCCCCGATACGAGGAAGAAGGTCAGCATGTCGGTTAGCGGGGCCGCAGCCGCCGCCGCAGCCGCCGCCACCACCGCAGCCGCACGGTAGAGCTCTGCGGCCTCGGCCGCCGGGTATTTTTAGCCCTGTTCTAGTGCCGCTGCGAAGACCCGGGTGAGGGTGGGGTGCAGCCCGGCCGGGTCTGGGGCCCGAGCGCCGTCCGCACCGCGAGCCCGCGCGGGGGAGGGGCCCGCCGCAGCGCCCTCGGCCCGCGCCCCCAACGTCCTGTCTTAGGGAAACGGGCCGGACGGGGGCGCACGGCGACAGCGCCGCCACGCACCCCGGCGACGCGCGACCCAGCAGCTCGGCACGGCACGGCGCTGGTTCTCTGGCGAGGATGACCCAAGCAGCGCGGGCTCGCGATCACCTGTCCCGAGGTGCACACTCTCATAGGCCGGTGGCCTCTGACGACACTGACGCCCGGGAGGGTCTGAGTTTGCAGCAGGACCTCTGGGCTCCAAGTCTGCAAGGCAGGGAGTAAGGTCTGTCGCGCTTCTGCAAACAGAGGCAACTAGATGAGGTAGTGCCCAGATGTGCGGATGCCCAAGGTCAGGACTGAGGCTCCGCAAGGTCGCAGGAGGCCTCGTCTGGTCAAAGACGGCCACATCTGGCCACCAGTCCCAGACAGGCCATATGGAGCGGCCACAGCCAGCTTCGTGCAATCTCGGGTGTCCTATGAGGACACAGACCGTCATAGTCTTCATACACGGCCACAGGTGGCACACGAAGCCCCAAGCCCTTGTACCTACGACAGGCCATGCGTAGGTCCACAGCCTCAGATGGTCCCACTGCTGGCCTGAAGTGCTACACACCCTTCTTCAGTGCCTGGGATGGAAAAGAGGAAGCCCTGCTGCACTTTTCTGTCCCCAAGAACACGCACTGGTATTCTAGTGGGGACCTGTGGAGACCTGCAGCTCAGAATCCCCTCCTCCCAAAGCTCTTGCTTGTTCTCAATCTTGCTAGGCTCCCGTAGCCTCCAGCACCGAGGACAGCGCTCAGGCAACTGCCACCCTAGGCCACGCACTGGATAAGACCAGAGCCCAGGAAGGAAGAAGGTAGGAAACCAGAGAAGAGAGATCAAGAAGCAGAAGGTGGACAAGCGAGGTCACTGGCCCTGTGTCCCTGAGCGTGAAGCTCAGCAGCTGGTATGCGAGAGCGCATGGAGAACGCTAACTGTAGCAGCAGCAGCTGGCCTGCGTGTCCTGCCCTGCCGTGTATTTTATCTTAGAGGTGCAACTCTGCAGATGTGTCCCTTGTGGTCTTTACTAAGGGGCCTTATTTCCTGGCTCAGGATTTGGATCCCAGAACATCTGTTTTTGCTTGAATTCAGGCATAATCTGGTAAGGACTTGGCTGGAATCTCAAGCTTGGCAGGGTTCCTCCAAGAGGGTGTCACAGGGGATGTGTGACAGGCAGGACCCCTCCCAGCAAGTGACATGGTTGTCACAACTCCCTGCATTCATTCTCAGTGGTAGTGACTTGCTGGTACTCAGGAGGAAGCTCATAGAGAAACAGAACACTGAGCAGAAGGACGGTACCCCAGATCAGAGGGGCCGAAGGAGGTGGGCAGACACTCTCCAGGCAGCAGGGTCCAGCAGAGCACCTTCCTTCACAGAGCAGGGCCCAGGAGCCAGGCAGCAGGTCCCAGGCCCTGTCCTCCTCTGCGACACTGAGCTGCGGGAACACTCTAGGTCCCTGTGCCACTCCTGGCAGCCTCCTCACCAGAGTGATGTCATGGGATGCTTTTAGCCTGGCCTCCTGCAGAATGTCGCATACAGTTACTCTTCCTGCTAGTGTCTCTGCTACTTGTGAATATTTTAATTCAAAACATGGGCAGTAGCAGTGACTGGTTACCACTGAAAACTGTTTTCTGTTTTTCTCTGAATGTGATTTGGCTTTTCCTTAGTTATAAGGATAGGGAGGTTCTGACTTGGCAACTGGATCATGGTTAGTTTTCTTTCTTCTCCAGGCCTGTCTCTTCCACTAGGCAGGGGACTTGTTGTTTTCTGTCCTGGGTCCCAAGGTCTTCTTTCCCTGGTGGGTTTCTATCCATGGATCATCTGTGGACATGGCCAGCTGTGACTCTGAGGCCTCTAACTTCATAGATATAAAAGCCGTGGAACCCAGGAGGAAACCAGGGCTCAGAAATGCTCAGGCTGGGGGTGGGGGGGGTGGGGGGGGAGGTGAGTGTCCATAGACATTCCTCTTAGCCGGCAAGGCCAGTTGCAGCAGTCGCCACCATATCAGCATCTCTTGGAGGGACAGCAGGCAGGCAACCTCCTTTAGATCCTGCACAGGGTCTGGCCCAGAAAATGCAGAGATTATTATCCCACTTGACAGGAAACAAGTTCAGAGAGGATACCTGCCTTAGGCCACACAGGAGTTTTGGTTTCTTGACTTTTCTTCTTCCTTTCTCTTAATGGTCACCACTACATGCTTCGTGTCCAGCCACTGGTGGAACTGGGGAGGTTGGGCAGACTAATCAGAAGCAATAATAATAGCAGTCCAGCCTGGTAACAGATGGCTGATCCTAGCCTAACCATAGGAAGCCTTCTAAGAGAGAAAATATTCAATCTAGACCTTCAATCTTGGGGTAAGTTTTCCAGGCCACAAAGTAGGTTAAAGATACCTGGCTGTGGTTCTGTATACCAGGTAGCCACTAGCAAGCCTCTACTCTTTTCTGTGGTCAGTGGTACAAGAAATGCCAATCTAAAGGCTTCTGGGTATTAGAACTCATTTTTTTTCTCTTGAGACAGGGTCTTGCTATGCAGTTCAGGCTGGCCTTGAACTCACTATGTTGCCCAGGCTGGCCTTGAACTCCTACCAGTCCTCCTACCTCAGCCTCTTGAGTGTTAGGATTACAGGTGTTCACCATACCAGGCCTAGGACTAAAATTTTAAGATAACAAAAGAAGGCAGAGATGCCTAAGTTTATCCTGCTTCTAGTTACCCACTGGACACCTGCAGAGCTAGCCTCTAACTCCATGTGCTATGATAGCTGGCCAGACACTGCCAGTGGGATTCTTTTCCTTTTACAAGGCCAGTTAAATAACTGAAGAGCACTTGACATCTTCTAGACCCATGGAAAAACACAAATGAAGCCCTTGGAAATTGTCCTGAGTCCTGCAGCCTGGAAGTTAGCATTGGTCAAGCCAGTGACGTCTCTATTTGTGGAGTGGGCCCCTGGGCATTTGTCCCCATTCACACGAGGCCAAATTTGACATGAACTACACTAAATTCCAAGCCTTTAAAAATGAAACAGAATCCCATTCAATCCAGCTATCCCCCTACTGGGAATTTTTCCAGAAGAACTGAAAATATCATATCATAGTGATATTTGTGCACCTATGTTCATAGCAGCACAATTTGTGATAGCCAAGTGTTGTAAACAACCAAAATGCCCATCATCTGAAGAATGGTTGAAAAAGATGTGGTATTTTCATAAAATGAAATATTACTCAGCTATAAGGAATGATAGACTAGAAAATTTCATATATAAATGGATGTGTCTTGAACATATACTCATTAGTGAAATAAACCAGACCTACCTATGCCAATATCGTATAGTCTCCCTAG